>JAAVUB010000420.1:0-35890 GCA_014898885.1 Fusarium lyarnte (nom. inval.)
CCCCCCCCCCCCCCCTGTTTGGGTACAATCACACACGCAGGACGATGACTTTGCAAATTTGGTGACGGAGTGTATGTAGAAGAAAATCGGCGAATTTGGTCATGATTGCTCTTCTTGTTCGTCTTCCATTGAATGGGTCCATTGTACGCTTTGGTCTTGATCATGCTTTGTCAGATTATCGAGGCTGAACGTTGTCTTCGGCCGGAAAGGCACGACGTCTGGGAGACACGATTGTAACGCGAGCTCTGCCCTGCTGCTGAATGCCATCACGAAGCCAGCACGATGGTGAGGTTGACCAGGGGGAGAGAACATGAATGACATGGGTAGTCGCCGCGTGCCCTGCGCTCTGGTAACCAAGGTCCACTCACAGGACGACCCCGTACAGGATCCAAGGGCCCAAAGGAATGTCCACCCTTGCCCACCCTTGGACGGAACCTCCTCCACTAAAATACTGTACGTACTGTGCATAGGTACGCCGTAGATCTGCGGCCTTTTCCACTGGCTCAATCAAGCTCGACGTGGCTGTGATTGAACCACAGAAAGAGGCGTCCAGGATGCTTGTGTTGAATGCAGCTCGGGGCTTGGCTAATTAAGTCCAAAGAGGGGTTAGCAATTAGTTACCGATAGCGAGCTTGTCAACGACAGGGTGCCAATGGGCGAAAACGATCAAAGAGAATGAATGGGGTTACCGGGCACGCGGATTGCCACGGCCGATGGAGGGATAGATTGCAGAATCCTCTTGTGACCTCAACTGACTCAAGGCCAACACCGAGACTTTTACAGGCAATCAAGACAGAGTATTCGCATCGTACGCGTACGGGTATGTGCCGTAGAATCGAGGCCGAAGAACGTGGCGGCGATACCCCAATGGGTGTGAATGAGCCCAGCGTCGTGGTTCCCAGCACACGCTAGTTACAGTCGAGCGCAAGCCAAGCTCAAGGATGGATCAGAATATTCTCCGCGACACGGTTGTGTAACGACAATTTCGCTGCGCAACACACGCGATGCTATGATAGCGAGCTTGTTTGTGACGTGCCAACGTGGAATAGTTAGTCGATGTGGAATCGACAAGTCCCTGACGTGCAGGCCATCATCCTCTAGCAAATGTTTGGATGCCGGCGCCGTTGATCGGGCTAAGGTTTCCGTATCCGCCATTTTCCAGTTGGCTTCAGGGGATGGGCAAGTAGTGTCTCTGGTCTCTAGTGTTTAGTTCAGCCCTAGAATGCGTTTACTTGGTTTTTGGGATCAGTGGGCGCTATGATTTGGCGCCTTGGAAGAGGGACAAAACGGTATCAGAAACAGCGCCGTATCGGCAGTCCACAGCACGTACAGTGGCTGTCATCCAGTTGACGTTGTTGTAAGAGTCGCCATGGTCAATCTTCCGCTCGCTCTCTACCTCAGGTACAGGATGCCATGGTATTGTGGCTGATACTGTCACGGGCAGGGACAGGGAAATGCTGCGTCCTCGGTACCTTGTACGTATCAGAAACAGGTAGGGCGCGTGATAGATTGTCGGATTGGCGTACGGATTGCTGGTCCAATTTGACTGGAGTTGTCGCTCGCTCAGGAAGGACGAAGGTTATGTTAGAAGGCAACACAAGATGAAGGAGAGCGACCGAGAAGTTTGACATCAGTCAGACGGACGGACACGTTGCTTGATCATCTCTCGCTCTTTTTATTTTTGACTGTCTATGTGTAACGCGAAGCAATGGATAAGTAAACTACAACGGTTCGCTCACAGCGCACTGAGTTTCCTTGTGCCATATACAAAGTACTGTACGTAGAACATTATTGTAGAAGCACCAATCAGTGTCTATTCATAGGATTTTAGTCAAGATGTTTTTTTGAAGGGGGAGTCTTAATGAAAGCTAAATAAAAATTATAATTCTGTATTGCTAATCTTATTTTTATCATTTGTATGGTTCCATAGTTCAAATCAGAAGCACTCTCTGGATTGAGAGCTGACGGATCCTCTGTCCTATGTCCTGTCCTTAATTGGAAAATTGTGAATTCTTCGATTGGCTGTCAGTCTGCTAGAAATTCAAGTCTACGGCCTTTCCTCAAAGGTCTTAGATGCTAGGGTTTACAAAATGGAACAAGGACTCTGATTGAAATCAAAATTGGAAGGGGAGGCGTTAGGTACCTCCAGATCTTCAAAATCTCAACTTGGCTTCTCCACTCTCTACTCCGTACCGCCACCACATCTAGGTATTTGTTTTATCTCATCAACAAACATTGATCAGGTATCCGAGCAAAAAGATGCCAGATATCCGCCTGTTTCAGCCTTGTCAGTTTTCATATTGTTTCTCTTCGCATACAGCCTCGCACAGTATTACAAACAGGAGCCGCTTCTTGGCTTCTTTATTTGTGGACGATCTAGCCACCCATTTTTAACATCCTGGCAGGTTTGGCACCTTTCTAGTCGAATGATCTGTCCGAGAAAATCCAGGGTCTAGTTAAACAAGATCCTAAGCGACCCGAGCATCTGGGAGGAACTAAAAGGACCTAAATGCCCCAAAGAGGCACAGTAGGCCTAGCTGGCTGGTGTCTCTCTACGCCAATAAGTGGATTACCTTAGTTCATTAGCCAGGTACTTCAGCTAACCTGTTCGTCAATTCATTCAGAAGAGAACTCCAAGTTCCAGGGAGCCAATACGACGCAAGGCTCAATGCCTCCGCAACCAAAAACAGCAGCAGGATTGTTACTTCTGCCGCACCACACCGCGATGCATCAATACGGTGTCTGACAACACATATGCAGACGCTTCGTTCATTGGGCCAATGACAGTCGAATATCGCCCAACCAAGCGACTGGGCCGTGAGCCCCAATTCTTGCTCCAGTCAAGCAGGGGAAGCTCTCATGAAGCTGTGGTAATACCGTTGTCTATGGCCCTCCGTTGATCCACGTTTTCATATCGTCGATATTATTTTGACAAGATACAGCCCAAGTTCCATTACGCATAAATTGGCCTGCCACTGTTTTGGACCGAATGACACCGTTGCTGTTGCACAACCCGAATGGAAACATTTAAGAACGCTCCACGTGTTGACTTGGTTCTGTGTTTCCACTGAACCTACGAGACAGTCTCAACAGGTGCTCACGTGGAGTATCCACTGATGCGCAACCCATGCCGATTCTAGCACTTGTGCTTGGGTGGCTGGGCCCCTGTGCGACTCTCACGAATTATAGCTCTTTCGCGACATTAGGTAGAGGAGTCGTCCCACCACCGTTGGTCGGCGTTTTTATTGGGGGCTAGGCTTGCAACATCGAGGGTCTCTGGTTTCCATCTGAAGCACTGTGCCAGAAGGACACCCACACCTTCACCATCAGCGCCGACGTCAACCTCAGTAAATTTGTCCGTGCGCCTGATATGCAGGCGGAACAGCTTCTCATTTCCTTCTTGGCATAGATGCATAGACACCTGAGCATGCTGTCTAAACTGCTTCCTGATCACACCTGCTAGCCGTTTATCTCTCGGAGACCTTCACCCAAGTCCTGAAGGACTTGGCTGGAAGCTATTTCGCTGAGGCTCAGGGTCCATTAACTGCCAATTCCCCCAACTTATCAAATCATCGCGTCCGAGATCGCCGTGTGGGGGGACTGGACAACGCCAATGGTGTGGTCGGGTCACTTGGGCGCCAGTTCACGCGCCCGCACATGGAGGACAAACCTAAGAGTCCTAGCTCCCCTGTCATGTAGCGACAGAATTGCTTCCTCAGCCCTGACTCGCTTTCCAACCGCGTTTTTGTCTGCAGTCCAGGAGACAAGTCTCTTACTTGGCTAGGGTGATTTGGAGCCTTTAGTGTTTTGTCCAAGTTGCGGGGAACTGGAGTTATTGGTAAATTTGCAGGTCGACAACTGACTCCCGGCATGAAGCAATGAAGTTCGTTTGTTCGTAGCAGCAAATCATGATTTCAGGTGGGGTTCAGAGGCACATTCGTCTCTCCCTTTTGATGCCTGGTGAATGCAACCCCTCCTGGGTTCCCTTCCTGACCGCCTTCGATTTGAAGCATTCATCCGAACGTCCAATTGTTACGCAGGGCGAGCTTGCAGACAAATATGATAAAGCAAGCATGCTGGATTTCTTTTGCGACATTACCTTTGGACATGGGCCCACACAAATGGGACAGAGGACCCCGTTGATGCACACTTTGCAAGTTTCTGCAGGGGAGCAGTTGTCTAGACCGACAGCATGCTAGGGTTGAGTACCGCTGTACGAAGACTGGCCAAGAACGATATTCGAAGCTCGTCACTCTTGTCAAACTATGGCCCACATGCGCCTGTATTTCTTGGAAACATACACAGTATTAAGGCGGTGAGTAACCCCTGTAATTGGCCTACCCCGTTTGCACCATCACAAGACACAATAAAAATAATTGAAGATTGAGCTTGAAGATTTCCATTGACCGACGCTTTTGAAAGAAGATTCAAACAGTCCAACGATGATACCAGCCTACTGGGAATCTTACTGACTTAGTGGCTTCATACTAACTTAGAATGGGATAAGCCGTCTCCGACGTCTTTTGATCGTAGGTGTGTGTATATCAACGGACGGTTTGCCGGCTTTGGTGTCCCCGGCCAGCACTGAAGTCAATCTGGATGGAAGATGAGTTTGTGTCAATTGTAAGACAAACTCATTCATCCCTGTTGGCTGAGCAGGCCCATGAATGAATCGACCAGTGTCAATGATGAGTAGCAGTTTCAGTTATTATGAGATTGCCCAGAAGGGGAAGCTCACATGCCAAAATACATCCAAATACAAGGTTTCTTTCTGATCCAGCCATATCCTGTTCACGGCTTTACCTGAAATCACTTTGGGAGACGTCACGACAATTGCTCTTGTGAGCCTGAGATGGCGTGCATCGCGAATTGTGCAGAAGGACGTTCCCATGGTAAGTACCGTATACCTAATTATCACCCTTCTAGCTGCAGATACATCTTATCAGATGGGGCAGATGTTAGACAAGGAGCACAGGACCAGTTGCTTAGTTCACTGGGCTGCTCGCTAACAATTTACTGCAACGATCTAGTCCAGGGCCACCTCTACAAACGCGATTACGCACAATCCATCATTCTTGTTTCATGATTATAGAGGATTGCCGAATCACTGATACGATGAGATTGGATGCTAGACTTGCACCGTATTGCGGCCACAGTGCCCCAGTATCGCACAGATACCGATATCTCGGAAACACAGCCAGCCGGTCTCTATCCACTGTTGAATCAAGGGTAGAAAACAAGCAGGAAGACCTTTAACAGCCAGTCAGTAGCGCTGCTTTAAGGACCTTAGTTCCAGTGACCCAGTAGATCATTGACCACCCGGTCCTCACGAGATGGCGGATGTCACTTGCATATCCAGGAACGTGTGAGGCTACGGCAAGCCATTCAGTGTGACGGTGGACGGCAGTCTGCCTAGTCTAAGTTGACGGTGTCTTTGATTCCCAGCAAACATGGGCTAATTAGAAGCCGGTCAACCACGATCTCAGCTTCCCGTGGTCCTGGGAATCTCCCGCACGCCGGCGGCTTGTCATGTGCAACATCAAACAAAATGGGGAGCGGAACAGACAGTACGGGTTAACTTTGTTTGAACTGGCACCTTCGGCTTCACGACGACTGTTCGCCGACGGTACGTACGAGGAAGACATTTTCAAGATGACCAGTCATGCTACTGATCTGCGGGCCAATCTCAATCCTTCTGGATGATTGATGAAGGCCCACCACACCGCGAAGACACTCAGATCTTGGTGGGCTGAGCGGCGCTAGCGATCTACGGAGCGGTGGGCAATGGCCATAGAGCCCCTAGAGCCCTTCAATTCAGCTCATTAGCGCATCTCGAATTGGGCCTGGTGCACAAGTGGAATTGAGACTTCTTCTCCGTAAATTGCCCTAGCGTGCTAGCACAGACCTGGAGGCTGGCGATGCAATATCGTTGGCCTCCACTATCAAAGCATGTTGCTAAGGAAAGATGTTCTGAATCCAGCTATTCAGAGGTTCGACAGTTCCTTGCGATCGGTAGGGGCAGAAATTAACAGAAAAGCGATTATCAAGGTTCTCTCTGTCATCTCTTTGGCGCAAAGCTAACTCGATGCTCGGCGCGTCAAAGATTTGCCCTTTCCCATAGGCCACGAAAGTTATGTGGCTTCACATCATGAAACATGGACGGATGCGTTGCTGAAAGAAACGAAAGATGATACTGCTTTCTAGGCTGGTCTGGAGAATTGGTCGTATTCACTCACCCTGAAAACAGAAAGGCACCTAGGTTGCTAGACAGGCTTGTCGGGGTCTTCGCACGTTCCTGGATGCTGTTGCACTCCCAGCTGCGATAGGTTGGCATTGGACAAACTCACAGCCCCTGCTAAGATCTGGTGCTGAAGATGCCCAGCCACGAGACTAACAGAACTGACAGGCTATCGTGGTCCAGCCGCTTTCGATTACTCAACTTTGTCTAAAGACTGGAGGCTGGTGGCTAAGATTTCTCATGCGGCTATTTGATAAAAGAACATGGCACGGGTCAGGCTGAACATATCCCCAACCTCACTGGTTGAGCGCTATGAACAGACGGACGTCAGAACCATGCTAACAAGAGCCCATCCTGACACTGTTCCTTGCAATATTTGACATTCAAGGTCGAGACAGGTTCCGTGACAGGGAAATGAGGTGCACTGCAAGAAAATGCGATGCCGACGGCAGCGTCCATCCGGCAAAAGAATCCGCCACCGACGTAATTATCAAGCTGCCGATTCATCGCACGTTTCCAGCGATTCTGCCAGTCAGCCATGCGTGGAATATCGCGCTCGGAAAGAGTCAATGTTGAGAGGATAGTGATGGGGTATGTTGAGCAAATACCGTACGGCACTGTACAGTACTGTGAGACTGGATACTACCTACAGAGAGAGTTCGGTCCCAACAGCATGGGGCCTCGCTTTCAAAGTGTGGATCCTATCTCATACCTTGCATCCATGCATCACAGCAACAGGGAGACCCAGGAGGTCCTCTCTAGCGTCCCCGTGATGGTTCTCATCGGCAGGGCCAGGCGAAGTTGCCCTGGCTATCGCGGCTCGCACATGGACTTGGCGGTTGGTTTCTTTTCCGCCTTGTCGCTGTGGACTGTTGCATCATCAAACACCCAATTTGCTAATATTCAAAGATAATACGTATGTGCGCCTTTCTGGGTCTGTGGACAGTGACGTAGCAGAATGCATCGCTGTTGAGTCAGGAAGCTCTGCTACATATGGGCGTACGTTAACTGAAAGAGACGTAGTTGGGAAAACGGATATTTGGTCATTGACGGTGACATGCATGATATTTCCCATGACTGGATGTTGAAGCAGGGCTATCTGAGGATTGTCAAAAAAGAGGGAGGGGGTTTCACTCCCATGGGTCGATGATTGCCAGCGGAACCCTGAGCGGAAAGGGGAAGTCGTATGCGTCTATCATACAGCATAATGACGAGCAAACACACCGACAGATGTGTTTCGGTCTGGGGGTGCGCCGCGGCAAGCGACAAAGAGGAAGTGTCATATGTCACAATCTTGGAGCATCAAATCAAGCAGAAGGTGACAAAATGGTACGAATACAAACAACATTTTGCCATGCCATGCATACCTGGGCTGTAGCTGAGCATAGAGTTGAGCGAGCACGGCACGACGCGATAATGACACTGATTGCGCGGTGGTCTGGGCTGAATCTTTAGCTAGAATCACCAGTCCCCGTCGTGTCTGGAGAAAGCTTGGACGGACCAGGACCAAGGGATAGACACAGGGGGCAGGAGAAACATTGCTCAATCAATATCGAGCACCAAGCCTCCGGGAAATGCCACGCCATAAGCATACGGCGTGCTGTGAATGACTGGTATTGGTCCCGGAGCCACGCCGGACTCACCTTCATTCCTGGGGTGCATCGACGGGACGGGGTGAGGACTCTCACTCACGTTCCGTCTCTGTTCTGGGAGTCTGTCTCTTGGCAGATCCGCACACTCTCGCTACCTACAGTATGTATTCAGTCTTTGGTTTGTGGCCCCCCTGCGCCATGTCATCCAGCCGTGCTATTGTTTCTTTCTATCCCTGCAGGTAGTGGAAACTGAACATCTTCTGAGCCTCTCCAACGGACCTTTGTCTTTTGTGCGTAGATTCTAGGTGCTGGTATTTGCAAAACATGCCCGTAAGTTTGTTTCTCTTTTGCTATTCCCATAAGGCGGTGGGTTGCCTCCGTACGCCTACACCCGTCGCCGAATATTTTCGGTGGGATTTCTGAGCTCAACCTAATGTCCCCATCATGGCAAATACGGTTCATCTGAGCTGCCCTCAATCACTGCCGGAGAGGCTGACATGCGTACAAATGATTTCGGGCAACATGGACAAGTTGGGGGAATGGATCCGAAACCTGGCGTCGTGTCTGAGAGTCAGTAGAAGAGCAGAAGTCATGTTAGGCTGTTCTGGAACTTTGCAAAGGTTTGGGGCGTTTCCCATCAGAAGGCGGCGAAACCGTCTTGGTCAGCCATGACTGACTCGGCCTGGTACGCCGCGTCGAGTCGTGTCGTGCCATGCCATGCCTTGTCATATCGCGCCGACAGACTATCCCATATGCCGCTATTGTTGCCGTCTTGCGCATCGAGGCAGTGACATTCAATCTCGAGATTCCATGTGCGTCACTGGAGAATTTCAATCGAGATTCGCATGGTTCTCATGATGCGCCCGCGCCTATCCGCACCACATCAGCCTTGATATTCAACCTGAGTAGTGCCCAACTCATGCTCAGGGGCAAGGCGGGTCTATTGATGTTGATCTTCATGATTACATCTCATTCCCTACCCTGTAGCTGAAGCCATATGAGTGTATTTTTCTAAATTATCCTCATCGATCGAATGCTTCGGTGGTCAGTTTGAGGAGCCGCCCTTCTCCTTTGGTGGTGAGCGCAACCTGACAAATTGCTGTAACATTGTCTTGTTCTTTTTTATGTATATACATGAATATGCTACATGGCCTTGCAATTCGTGAGAATTTGATATCTGGTTGGCATGTCATAGCTGGCGACTAGCCATGAAGGGGCAATCACAAGATACTCCGTTGGGCATAAATATTTCCTGCATATCAGTGAACTTATAGCAAATCTTGCCCTGGAAGAAAGTAGAAAGGCCATGTCTTGCATATCGTTGATAATGATCGACCAGACGCTACTCATTGATATGGCATACCCATCCGGCGCTATGGGCGGATCACGACCGGCCGTTGGCGTTGAAAAGCTTGTCTCACCAAGCACTCCAAGCTACTGAAGCTATTCAATTTCAGGGCTTCTACAAGTCTTGGCTAAGACAGAAGAGCTAACTACCATCTTATGGCAATCAGTCGACTGCTCAACGAAACAGGTACGCCGTTAGGTTGCTGTTCATGATATTTACTGTGGCGCCGGTCAGATCTTACGTGGACGGATGCACCGGTGATAAGTCTTCGCCGGAAGCAACCAATTCGATGACTTATCCAGATCCAGGAGCTGATCTGGCCTGGCAGCAGCTTGAAATAGAAATCAAACAAACCCAGCTCACCAACAGGTGATGTCTGGGCTTGAATGGCTTGACCGATGGAGCTCGTCAAGAACCTATGAAAGAGGGACAGCCAGACACCAATTCAAGTCTTGAGCCCACAGTCAACAGTTACAGAGAAGAGAGGAGAAAGGGAGGTAATTCAAAGAGGGGCAAGAAGGTGATCAAACCGTATGTATGCAACCAAGGCTCTCTTTGCTGCACTATCCGCAGAAGAGTCCTGCTTATCAAACACATTCTCAACATTGTCATTACCAGACTAAATCGATACGCCAACCAATGTTGTACGTTCGTGTTCTAATGGCAGGATCGTTCAGTACTATAACACGACCGAGTTTTCATGTCACTATGCAATTGTAACCAGGCACAGCCATTGTCGGGTCCAAACAGAAGGCGGCTTGAAAACGGATGATCCTAGCCGTCCAGAATGGCCGCCTAGAGAGGATCGTATAGCAACAGGTCCATGATGCAGGGCCTATAGAGAACGCACTCAGAGGCCTGGGTGCTGCGGTTGACTTAATGGGGAGTGTCCACGAGTCTTGCTTGTGACCCTTTTGCACACGGGGAACTCAATTATTTGTACGTGAGATTGATGACAACAGAATTGCTTGCATTCCTTAGTGCCAATAATTAAGATCTTATCATCAGGCGTAAGTTGAGGAGCAGGTATATCTGTAAAGGGTGATGGGCTAAAGCCAGAGTAAAGTCGGATGATATCCCGCGATGCCAACGATTGAGCCAAAACACCAAGGACAAAGCTTGAATAGCCGTGCCAGATTACTACAGAGTCCGTGAGTTATCGCGCAGCTCTGGATAGACAGTCGTATACCTCGATGGCCCAAAGCGTTAAAGGGCTGACACTGACACTGACGGTAAGCTGAGTCTGCACAGATGAGCATGCACTCACGAGCCAAGGCGACGGCCAACTCGACAAAGCACTCAGTGTCCAGCTATCTGCCAATGCTGTCAGCGTCCCGAGGCACTAAGGAAACCTGCTGGGGTACAAAGATCCGCAAGAGGATAATCACGGTCCCGAAGCAGGAGGCAATTATCCTCAATACATCCAGACAACAAAACGCAGACTTCAAACAGCATTGAGAATGATCTTTGACACTAAAAATAAGATTGATTTTGACTGAAACTTGGGCCAATCATCGTGTGCTGATGAGAGCACGAGTTTGGGTAGATACATAGAAACCAACTCTTAACGGGGATACTACAAGGACACATCGGTTTGGGGGGAGCAACCGCCACCGTCAAAGACAAATCAACAAGCAGTGATATACGTGGAAATGTATACAATAGTAACATGGGAAAGTTCCTCTCCAATACCTCAATGGGGCCTATACTTTTCTGCAGGCGCTTGCTTAGTGGCGAGATAACACACATTCAAATACACAACCAACATAGAGCGAGTCGTGGTAATTGAGTGAACTACAATTGTCTATTGAACATACAGCTCGACTCTTGACAAGATTTTCATCGACCTCCAGAACACGAGGCCTCCAATAAAAGGTGGGATATTTCCCCTTATCTCCACCTGTGAGCGTTTTGCATACCGCTCGACACGATATCATCGTCCCAATCTAAAGCCATTATTTCGAATAACATAAAACAGAAAACGAGAAAATGCCACATAAAGTGCGTGACCAAACCGATCCGCAATCAAACCCGAAATCCAGACTCGTAAGACGAGTTCAAGTCTAATCGAATCACCTATCTTTAACAAACAAACGCCTTGGGTGTCATATACTTTTGAGAAACCGAGGATCCGTAATGTGAGGCTGTCTGGTCCGTATCACGAGAGGATAGCAACCCAATATGAATAAACCTCTTACCACCGACGATTACGGTTGCCGATGGGCATGTTGTTGGCGTTGGCTGGAGGTCCAGTCAGCTCGATAGGTATCTAGCTGCTTCAGCGTCGGCGATACCCACCTCTACCACCGCCACGACCACGTCCCCATCCACCGTAGCCGCGACCACCACCGCCGCCATATCGAGTCATTTCAGCAAGGCGAGGGTCAATCTGCTGCTTGGCCTCCTGGAGAACATTGACAAGATCACGGGCCTGCTTCTGGTCTGAGAAGATTGTTAGTATGCACGAAGACGATAGAGCTGAAGGATACTCACTATCAGTAGTGAAAAGGGTGATAGCGGTACCCTTGGCACCGGCGCGACCGGTACGACCAATTCTGTGAATGTAGTCCTCCGAGTTATTGGGGTAGTCGTAGTTCAACACATGAGTGATGTTGCGCACATCTTTAGCAAGAATGGTTAGCAGGCGAAGCAGGGGTTTGTATAGCAACGTTCCAGCACGGAAGATGAAGGTGAATGGCTAAGCATATTGGCAAGCCATCTGTACTTCACTCCTAGCGGAGATGGGGCAATAGAAAGTGCGTCAAAATGCCATCCTGGAGTATGCGGGTCACTGGGTCCTGGGAACAAGATAACCTTGGCCAGCAGCTTGATCAAAGGCAATAATATGCCAACTCCACACTCGTACCACGGGAGTGAGAACGGTACAAGAGTGAACACACGTGAGTATAGCAAAGTGAAGGCTACACAACGGATCAAGACCCCGTTGGTTGAGAACCAATTGGACACGATAATTATCAGGCAGATTCGCACAGTCAAGAGAGCCCCTAAACACGAGAGTAAAGTACAGCAAGTGCTGTCGCTGGAAGTTGCCATGAGGGAGGGGGGATGATGATACATACCAATACCACGCGAGGCCACGTCAGTAGCCACCATGATGGGGGACTTTCCGGTCTTGAACTGGTCAAGAACCCAATCACGCTCGTTCTGCTGCTTGTCACCGTGAATAGCTAAAAAAAACATGTTAGTAGGTGTTCTGTAGTATTGTTGTGGGACGATGGATGATACTTACAGAGCGCGGGCCATCCATCCTGGCGGAGGAATCGAGTGATCTCATCAGCAATTCGCTTTGTGCCGACAAAGATGAGGATCTTGTTCTCCTTGTTCTCCATAACCTTCTCAAGGTGCTTGATCATGCGGTCTCGCTTCTCCATGTCTGTGACAACCTCGACAATCTGTGTGATACGGTGGTTGGCAGCAAGTTCCATGGAACCAATGTTGACCTGGATGAAATCCTGAAGGAAGTCGGAAGCCAGAGCGCGGACCTCCTTGGGCCAAGTAGCGGACCACATCAGAGTCTGTCGGTCAGGTCGAATCTGACCAATAATCTTGCGAATCTGGGGCTCGAAACCCATGTCAAGCATGCGATCAGCCTCGTCGAGAACGAGGTAAGTGACACGACGCAAGTTAGTCTTACCAGCCTCAAGCATGTCAATCAATCGGCCAGGGGTGGCAATGCAGACCTCAACTCCTCGAGAGAGATCGCGAATCTGAGGACCCTTAGGGACACCACCGTAAACACAAGTGTTTCGGATGCGAGAAGATCGGCCAAACTTCTTCATCTCTTCCTGAATCTGAACAGCAAGTTCACGAGTAGGGGCGAGGACTAGAACAATAGGGCCGTCGCCGGGAGCAAGGAGAGGTTGAGCGTTGATGTGAACAATGGAAGGGAGACAATACGTAAGTGTCTTTCCGGAGCCTGTCTCGGCAATACCAACGACATCACGGCCGGAAAGGGCCATGGGCCAACCCTGAGACTGAATGGCAGTAGGGGCAGGGAAGCCCTGGGCCTTGACCTCATCCATGACATATCTGGGGAAACCAGCCTCGTCGAAAGTCTCAACGGGTCTGGGGACATCCTTGCCAGCGATGGTCATCTGGTGCTTGCGACGGAAGGCTTCCACATCAGCGTCAGATCGGGTTGAGACATCGGGGTGTTCCTTGTAGAAAGACTTCTCGAACTTAGGGAGGGTGTTGACATCTGGATGAACGTTAGCGGGCGAAAACAACAACATGACGAGCGAAACACGTACCCCACTCCTGGTTCTTGAGGCCAGCACCGAGGGCACCCATACGGTCACCACCGGCACCTCCTCCATAGCCGCCTCCGAAACCACCACCTCCGAAACCACCACCACCGCCGCCGCCGTAACCATTTCCGTTACCGTATCCGTTACCTCGGCTGTGTTCTGTGTTAGCGAGATGCAAGAAAATATTAGGTTGGAAACGCATATGTTGATGGCTGTGCGCGTTGTCGTTGGGGAAGCGACCGCGCCTCTAGGCTGAAACCACCAAATCTGCGCTCAAACCACAAAGAAAAATCGACTCACCCTCCGTAGCCACCACCGCCGTAACCATTGCGGTCACCACCTCGGTCACCACCACGGTCGCCGCGATCACGGCCGTAACCACCTCCTCCGCGGCCACCGCCGCCGCTATATCCGCCGTCGTAGCCAGACATTATTTCAGGTGAAGAGAGATAAGACGGAGCCGTTTGGAATGGACCCGTCAAGGAAGGGGGAAAGGGGAGTATTACAACAAAGAGAGACTTGGAATGCGCAATATAATATCTCGAAGTTACGAGATCAGCCTTCTGTTTTGATGAAGGAGTGCGCGCCCGAAGGATGAGATGATGAATGGGAAAGGGAGAGATGAAGGAGGAAGTGTGAAGTTTTAAGAGAACCAGCTGGGACGCGCTGACCATGTATTTTTTTTTTTTTTTTGCTCTCGCCGCTAGGCAAGTCCGCCTGGAGGATCCACATAATATGTTGAGGCGGCGGTGTGATTGGGCTCAGATGCTCCACTGAAAAAGAACCCTTGAGATGCCGCCACCTTAGTCAGGAACCTTGTGGGCCTTACCCTATACTTCACTTTTTCATAATTTCCTATCGTAGGACTTCACATAACAGTAATCATTTTAGGAGGCGTTAATTCTCACATCATTTATCCATTTGTAGGTAGTGCTCTACTGGGTTATAGGGCGGACGGAATACAGAAATGAGTGTTGTGCCCATTAATTTGCGTAACGCCTGCATTGGTAGGTTGTCGATTTACAAATTCACGGCCTCAAAGTCGAGATAACACTCTAGGTGCACAGATAGCAAGCAGTTTCGAAGCCCAAATGTATTAGAGAAATGGCCAAACACACTTACGTCGAAGACATGGCTGCATGTCTGTGATAGTAGAGCTAAAACGAAATAATAAGTGTACCAATTATCATAGCGCGAAATGGCTGGTCGCATAGGTACTGAATAATTCAGTGGTAATTTGTTCCTCTAGTATCTACCTACTCATCCATTTGCTCCTTTTTCCACTTTGCATCCAGGGCCTCCTCTAAAGCGCCCCTGAACGCACCGACAAAACCCCAGCAATCTAAGAAAGTGTTATACAGCGGTGCAGGCGCTACTCTAATCACATTCGGTCTGCGCTCGTCAACCAGAACACTCCTCCTCTCAAGACCAGCCATAACCTCATCAAGCAATCCATCGGCGAGGAGAATGCTTACTTGCGCTCCGCGACGTTCTTGTTCACTCGGCGTGATGATCTTCCAGTACGCGCTCATGTCCCGCGGCAGCTTCTGCAGTTCGGAGATGAGATAGGCCGTTAACCTGGTGCTCTTTTCGCGTAGAGGAGCCATACCGCCCGCCAGCTCGAATACCTCGAGGGAAGCACACAGAGATGTTATGTCAAGTACGGAGGGATTGCTGAGTTGAAACCCTGCTGCGCCAGGAACGGGAACGAAACCAGGTCTCATTGCGAATCGGCTCTTCTTGTCATTTCCCCACCAGCCGGCGAGTCTCACGTTGTGCGATCCATCGCTCCCAACCTGCGTGTGACGTTCGTGAACAAACAGACCTCCAATGCAGCCTGGTCCGCCATTCAAGTACTTATATGTACACCAAGCAGCCGCGTCGACGTTCCAGTCATGTAATGATAGAGGCACGTTGCCTGCAGCATGAGCGAGATCCCAAATGACGAATATGCCACGCTCGCGAGCAAAACTAGTTAGATGTGGAATGTCGAGGAGCTGGCCCGAGTAGTATTGGATACCTGGAAGGAGAAGTACTGCAGTAGTGGAGGCGTGCTTCTCGATAATGGACTCGACATATTCGTTGGAGAGAATATCCTCGTTATTTGGAGGCTCAATGGTAATCATGGAGTCCTCAGGACGGAGTCCGTGATGCCGTATTTGTGTCTCAACAGCATACTAAGCATTTATATTAGCACATCGATTGCCCAATACTGAGTTGAATCACTGACATGATCACTTGGAAACGCTTTGCTCTCTAGTACGATTTTATGCCGTCCCTTAACATCAGGCTTGTAAAATGCCGCCATCAATAAGTGAAGATTTGCCGTGAGAGTCTGCATGACAGCCACTTCGCTGGCCTTGCCGCCCACAATTGGCGCAATCATCTCGGCCGCACGAGCATCAACGTCTAGCCATGTTGGCAGAGGAGAGTCATCAAGGGGCTTGAAGTGGCCCTGTACACCTTGTGTGCGCCATGTCGCGAGGTATTGCTGTATGCGATCTAAAGTGCGTTTGGGCTGAAGACCGAGAGAGTTGCCTACAAGGTAAATCGCTCTATCATTGCCATCTACAAGAGTTAGGCCAACAGGGAGGATACGTTAGATATCAGAGGAATACACTGACCCGTGCTGTCACTGGGAGGGAGAGTTTTGCGAGTTACATCAGCCTTGGAGGGGATGCTGAACTCATCGCGAGTGTGTCTGAGATCGTCACTGGAGTCCAGCTCAATGGCGTAGTCCCTGCCAGAAGGCCCGAAGGAGTCACCCATGGCCAAGAGCAGAGAGGTCAGGTTATATCGTGCAATGAGTTGCCCAACTTGGGTCTAGGGGAATGAACAATTCTCTTCCCCACGTTACGTTCCCTGAGTAGAGTTGGTAGCTAATGTAGATAGATGACAATATCGGCTTGACGCGGGGAGCTTCTGCCCCGCAGCCAAACTTGCGAGCTCCCGACTTATGGCCGGGACGCTTTGGAGATGCAAGATTGGTATCCACATGAGGAGCACGAGGCCAGGCCAGACAGGGCATCTAAATTGCATATGATGCAGAGTTCTTCATGTGAAAGGTAGATCCACGAACCAAGACATCGATGTGCTCTGTCACCTTGTCCGGTGTCACAAGAACCGCCTTTCTGGCATCATACTATGGTATGTACACAACGAGGGAGCAGCTCGAAGAGAGCACTCACAGGCACAAGCAAGACCCGCGTGTTTGTTCACGATATGAAGTTTTGTTAATTTTTTCCCCCATCCTCCACAAGTCTCCCTGCTTTTCGCTTTTCTGCGCACTCTAGCTATGTCATACAAGGGGCCTGCCTCTCCCATCTATATCCGTGAACAAAGAAAAAAAAAATTACAGAACAAAAAAAGAAGTAAAGAAAGACAAAGGCGAGGTTTGCAAAACGAAGCATCCCATCCCAAGCCCGATTCTAATCAGACATCTATTAATCCGGCCCAGTTAATGCACAATGCTCCAAGTACACCCTCCCAAGAACAGATCGTCGTAAGATGCAGTCCGTGGACAATATCAAGTCCTCGGCTATCGCATCTCATATCAGGGTATCGAACCTTGTTGCATAAAAGGTTTTGTTGGATCGGGGGTTTACTCGCGAGAGACGTCACGGCCGAAGGCCTTGGACTTGAGCCAGTCAACAGCGACCAGCACTCGGTTTCGGGCTAGAGAAATCCAGTTAGCATGATCATAATGTCAATGGTAGTTTGTGATGAACTTACTGCTGAAGCACATGGAGAGGTAGGCACTTCGCCAGAACAAGTAGGTCAAGCCGCCACCACTGGCAATGTTACCGTTGAACCAAGGAACATCAGCAACAGCCTTCTCGCTACCAATGTAGGCCAAGCTACCCTGATGGGAGTATCGGAAGGGCTTGACGTCCTTGATTCGGCGAAGCTGCTTCTCAAGGCTCTCAATCTCAGCGGCGACCTCAGCAGAGTTACCCTGCTTGAGGTTCAAGCTACTGCTGAGCTCCTTGATGCGAGCCTCCTGAGAGTCAGTCTTGGCCATGTTGTTGAACAGGCGGGCCAGGAAAGAACCCTCCTGGGAAGCGACCTGAGCTGTAGGGGCGTAGCCAGCAACGGCGCAGTCACCGACGGCCCAGATATCGCGGGTGCCCTGGACAACAAGGTACTCGTTGACGGCAAGACCACGGCGAGAATCCTTCTGGGCGGGAACCTTGCCCATGAGGTCACGAACAATGGGGCGAACAGCGTTTCCGGTAGCCCAGACAAGCAGACCGTAAGGGATACGGAGAGTTTGCTTGCTGCCATCGGGACCAGCGCACTCAGCCTCAACAAAGTCCTCTGTCACCCTCTTAACCATGGTCTTGAGCTTGATGTCAATGTTCTCCTCGCGCAGGGTGTTCTCGGTGTACTCAATGAGCTGCTTGGAGAAAGAAGGGAGAACGTTGGGAAGGGCCTCAATAAGAGTGACCTTGAAGCGCTGGCTAATCTCGGGAATCAGCTTCTTGATGTCGTCCTCGAAGAAATCACGGAGCTCTCCAGCGAACTCGACGCCAGTAGGACCACCACCAACAACGACCATGTGCATGAGACGGTCGATCTCTTCTTGGGATTGACCCTTGAAAGAAGCGCGCTCAACACAGTCCATAATCTTCTTTCGGATCAGCTGGGCATCACCAATCTCCTTGAGGAAGCAACTGTTCTCGCGGACACCGGGAATACCGAAAGTGGCATTCTCAGCACCGACACCAATGACGAGCATGTCGTAGGGGATCTCAGTCTGAGAGTGAGGGCCCTTGCCCTCGGTGTTGTCCTTGATCTTTACAACCTTGCGGTCAGGGTCAACGGAGGAAGCCTCAGCTTCGTAGTACTTGACGGCACCCTTCTTGTGGCGGAGGATAGTGCGGACAGGCTCCATGATGGAGCGGTGCTCAATAAGACCTGTTGTGCATGAAGGCAGGAGGGGAGTGAAGAGGAAGTAGTTGCGAGGAGAGACGACGATGACATTGTAGTTCTCGGTGTCGAGGTTCTTCAGGAGACCAACAGAGCCCCAACCGGATCCTAAGGAAGGGTATTGCGTCAGTAACTTGGCATGATATATGGGGGAGCGCTTATAGCTTTGCGCGCTGAATTACTCACCCAGAACGACAAGAGTCTTCTTGGAAGGGTCAGGCTGGTACTGCTCTTGAGGGTGGCGGTCATCGTAGATAACATAACATGTGTAACCAACGAGAGCACCGAGAGAGAGGTATGTGAATCTCCATGTCCATCGGAGGGTTCGTCGAATCTTGCCAGGCTTGGGCTTGGGCTTGGGGGCTTCGTCAGCATAGGCTCTTCGGAAGGCAATGCGGCCAGAGTTGTTGAGCTTCATGGCGATAGAAGGTCGAGCAGAGGTCTTGGAGGCAGTAGAAAGAGCGCGAGTCGCAATGCGACTGCTGGGGGCCATCTGGCCGACCCGGGAGAGGGCCGTCATGGCTCGCGCGGAGGAAGCCATTGGGAGAATCTGGTAGAGAGGAGCTCAATTGAAAGCGATTGAAGGGAGAAGGAGGGAAAAGAAGAGGAAAGAAAGAATAGAGGACACAGACTGAGAGTCTCTGGACCAGATGAGGGCGTCGCGAGCGGATGGGGCTGGTGACGGACGGAGGTGAGTCGAAGGAGAATCAGTCACAACCCACGAAAGAGGGCGAGAGAATTTAGGTAGTGTACAAGAACTGGACCTTAGGTGCGGTACGTAACTGGAGGCAAAGCTAGTCAACTTAGCAGACCCTCGTCGGCTGGCCGGACACAAGGTAACTAGGGTGTAAGAAAAGATGATGGCATATTTCTATTCGGTAGTGTTTGGCTTCTTTTTTGCTCCTGTCCTGTTCTGTCCCCCCTCGAGATAAGACATCCCATCCCGTCTTCCATTTCTTGCTTGTGTTTAAGACTCCACTAAAAAGTTCAGGTTCCCTGCCCGTGCCTTCAAGGCTTCAAGCTTAGCGGAGCGGGTCGGCGTGGGCTTCCGTCCTCAGCTAAGCTACGGGTGCTGCATGGCCCTGGATGACGCCCACTGAGCGAATGAATGGTGTTAAATCAGAGATCATCTTTGATTTGGGCGGCCAAATGATGGGATGGGTTTCAGAGTTGATAACTTGTGGTCACAAGAATAACAGTTTTCCATCTGATATCTTCTCGTGTTAAACTTGTCTACCGCTTTGGCTTGTGATTATCACTTATCACTTCTCGTCTCCAAATTCAGACTCCAATAACCCAAGCCAATGGACCGGACCGGGCTTCAACCCCGATCCGCAGCTTTGGTTCAGATAAAAAAGGTGCAGTGCATGTAAAATTGGGGTTGATTGCTCATCCTTACACCTAAAACTTTTGTCAACCTTTGCTCTCTACCTCTACTGTAGTCTTTCGCCCTCTGGCCGGTGTGCCCGGCCCGTTATGAAATCAGCGAAACTCCACTAACTTACCGAGCAAAACCCCCTCTGTATACGATTCTATTTTCTAATATCATGACGAGTGCTGTCGACAACATCCAAGGTGAAGGAGGCGGGTTTCCTCCTCCATTGCTCGTGATAATTCGGTCTGATGCTATCAGAACAACGTGCATAATTATGTCATACCATCACAACCACTACATATCATTATCGTTTGGGCTTAAATCTCGGTGTCTCTCCGTTTCCGGCCGTCCGGGTTGCTTTCAGCAGAGAAATGTGACATTGGTATTCATTCATTGTGGACTGCTCGATCCCTGAAGCCTTTGGCAAGTGATAGAGCGCATGAACAACAGCCTTGTCATGAAAGACTGATAGGCATACTAAGTTACGTATCCCGTTACTTTATTTCGGTATCCGGAATACGGGAACACTAAGCATCCAATATCTTACTTTTTATGTCCCTGACTTTGATCCATTGAGGCAGTCCACGCTGCAATATCCATTTTATTGCAGTCTGCCAATCAAATGCGGTAATTCCCTGGATCTTAAGCCTGCAGATGGAAAAACCCCGACCCTGAAGGATAGGAGACTGTCATCCATCGGTGAAAACCCGGCCTCTCGCGCTCTCATTTCTGAGTCCTGAGGTGTCAGGAGACACCGCGGTGTGCCGGTGAGGCTTTTAACCGTTGGCACAGATTAGTCCACCGTTGGATGCAGATCGAACGATATTAACCGCCGTAAGAGCTCTAGGAGCTTCAAAGTACTCATGCAATAAAGATTGTGCCTGCGGGAAAATATGATGCGCGATTTGGTCTCGTTTGGGAAGCTCCTAGCGTATTCACATGTCGCTAACAGCCTCTCACTTACAAGATGCGCGGTATTTCCAAAATAGGTTTTCTTGCTGTTGTGAACGACGAGCGAATGGGATTTGCCGTCGTAATTGGATTGCAATTCATGACAGAAGTTATTGGCTTATATCTCTCATCCCGTTTTCTTGAGTAATTGCCAAATGTCTTGCTTACCATTTGCTGGTTGCTGATTAATTTTGGTAGATTACTCTAGGTTGTTGATGTCTGTGTCTATCATTTGCGTGGGGTGTTGACTTGTATGAAAACACCATCGAAATATTTCTACCTCACCCAACCTTATCATGTGAAATCTAGATAAAAGATGTAATCCCCAGATCTTGACGCGATTCTCGTACTATACCCCAGAATCAGATAAACATTGGGGGGTTGTAGTGCATCCCTGACAGGCAGCCCGTCTCGGAGCCGCAGTCACATCTTGTCAACCTTGCATCCGTAGAAGCGCACACAATTCATCTCTCGCGATGAACCTCAACCAGAACCCTCAAAAAAGAGCTCACTCCCATTTTCTGTCTAGTGCCCGCCGTGCTCGCTCCCTTGGACCGGGTGGATCTCATCGTGGAGCCTCAAGAAGAGAACGCCCATGTCCGCAAGCGCGCTAATGACGGATCCGCGCTTCAGTGCGTGCGTTCTGTTCATGATGGTGAACATGGCCATACATAGGGAGGCGAGTTATGTGATTGGAGCGCGTTCTCAAGGGGCCTTCGGTGAGAGAGCACGGTGAGGAAGCCGAAGACTGCGTATATTTCAACTTCAAATGTCATTTAGTTTGTGCGTATCTGGGATGTGGTGATGGGGGCAAGATGTTGCTAGCCCTCTATGGGGACGGCCACTCGGAGAATTCTCCGACACTGATGAATGCGATGTTCGTCCATCTAATGGCGCATGTGACGGATTTCCTTTCTGGGCCATCCTGCCAGTTGCAAGTATATTGTCTTGTTTGATGATAAAACACTTCTTGTTCACGAAACACTTGTGACGATATGTCCAGCAGCTCTTGATTGCTATGATGGCCGGAGCAGCAATTAATAATACAATAGCCTGTCTCCACTAGGTACGCATGGAATCTGGAACTGACGCAAAAGCTTTTTCAAGGGTCCATCAAATGATGACTTTATCCACAAATGATTTGACATCAAACATCCACTCTGAGTCTTTGATATCGGACCGTCTTGCATGCGCCATGAATCGCTCGCTGACTTTGCTGGCGGGACTGGCACGGCATTTGATGTGCAAACCCTAGATGAGGCTGATGAAAACGATAGCCGGATGGCAAGCCGATATCATGAGACTCAATGTGTCGAAGGTTGAAGATTCCGAAGCATAACGAGCTTCAGATTGTTGAGTGTGACTCGAGTCTGGGCATCTGAAGCAGCATAGCCAACCCAACCACCTGTCGATCTTTCGAACCATGACCATCAGACATGAACTTCATCTGGCGATAGTCTGAGCGTTAATCAACATCACATCATTTATCCTCAACTGCATAATCTGTCAAAGAGGATCGAACCCTTCATTAATAACCAATCTATCACAGAGAACCCAATTGATGAAAAACGAGCAGTGATAACCCCCCTGCATATCCCGTCTTCATCAATCTCTTGCGACAGGCTGAAACAGGAGCTCGACTTTGAGACGTGCAACCCCTGCCGCCAGAAACCTACACGCTGAGGCCACCCGTCGCTAACACATCTGCAGCCATTTCTGCACCAGCCCTGTTAGCACATCAACTACGGGCTGCCGTGCTTCCACCCTGAATCTTGGTTCTTGGGTAAAGAGGCGACGACAAGCGTTTTCAAACAGCAGACAGAGACTCTTGAACTACCAGGCTCGGCTTGAATGTTTCGTGTTACTCGGATCGTGCCCCTGAACCTTGAGATCGCCTTGGCTGTATGTGATTTATCACCGTTTATGGCTGCCGGATCCTTGCCTTTAGAATGTATCATATCGTATCGTATCGCATGTATAATGTAACTGTTGATCGTGTCTCATCCCACGGACCAACTCCAGCTCCAACGTTAGAGGTTCCTCGCGCTTCACTTCCTCTCTCGTCCGTCCTCTCGTTTCTCTTCCTCTTCACTCAGCAGAGACTCCATTTCTCGCCCTTTGCATGTAATAAACCGCCAAGCCCTTCTCTTCTTTCCTTTGTCCTTCTCTTCTCTTCCTTTGCTCTTGATCAAGGCTGGACCTTCGTTTGAATAACACCTTCTTTATCTGATCAAGTCAGTGACTTGCATCATCAAAACACTCATTTCCTGATACCCAGACTATTCATCCAACGCCTTGGGTATCCAAATCATATCAAGACATATTGCAGAGACCCTTGGTTCATTAATACCTTTTGTTTATAATCAGCACAGCTCAGAATCCCTGCGACAATGGCGCCTTTTGATGAGCCCCATCACCTTCGGTGGCAGAGACAAGCAAAGAGCGCATTTGGTGCGACTCTACCGGATTGGACCATCGCCGATGACAGCGACGACTATGAAGTTCACATTATGAAGAAGCGCACAGCAAGGCCGAGAGTTAGACGAGGCAATGTTCCAACTTCATCCGGAGAGCCTGAGGTCATGATCAATATCCTACGGGAGCCCTATGCCAAGCGAACCGATACTGTCGACCCTGCGACTGAGAAGCAGAAGCAGGACGCGAAGAAGGAAGAGAGCAGCGACAGTGAGAGTGAAGGTGACGACGCAGCCGACAGTGGAAGTGAGAGCGAGAGCGAGGATGAGGATGAAGAGCCCAAGAAGAGTGAACAAGACAAAACCAGCGACGACGCCGACCCAATCAACATCAAATTGCCTGCATCATCAACAAACTCACCATCAGTCGACGCTCCATCAGCTGAGGGAAGTATGTCGGATTCGCCCTTGGTAAGTCAGATCCTTAACCCGCTCATCATGTCCAAGTCGTTTTGGATTGAAAGACATGACAAGTGCATTCAAAGCTCGGTCTTGCTAACTCTTCTCAAGGTCGAAGGTGGTGATGGTGTGCACTCCAATGTTCACAAGATCCTGCTGGGTGTTGGATCCGTCGGTATGCTCTCCCTGTCTACCTCACTTGTAACATTACAGACTGCTAACACGAATCAAGGCGGGTTTCTATTCCTACTTGGAATTGGGTTCCTCATCTGGAAGTTCTACTCAAGGAAGCAGTCACCAAAGAAGCCTGCTCCAATTGATGACATGAACTTCGACAAGCCCAGCCGCTTTGAGAACCTTGTTTCCAAGGTGCCTTTCCTCGGATCACGCTATGGCCACAAAGGCTGGTACACAATTGAAGATCCATCCTACTCTCCTCCATCTTATTCTCCGCCTCTCGCTGAAAAGAGACGCCCTCAGTCACCACTCTTAATGCCTAAACAATCCGACAACTTCCTCACCGTACCCAGCCTACCGTTCGGTGTTTATCGTACAAGTGGCGACAGAAGGACAGGGGTGACGAACTATGACATTGATGCTGTCAGCCCTACAAGCACAACCTTTGTTGAGAGCGCTGTTGAGGTCCAGGTCGTGGCTCGTCACGATCCCAAGGACTCCTTGAGCACACCTTACAAACATCAACAACACAAGCGAATCCCCTCTACCACACCATATGCCTACGATGTCGGACGACGTCAGACCGGTGTTAGCGAACTCTCCTCCATCTCCTCCGGCTTCGGTGACGGTGACATTGTTGTGACACCTACCACTCAGACTGTCCAAAGCGTCCCATCGCGACCAGAGCCTTCACGACAACCCACATGGAAGTCTACCATCTCTGTCGGTCGCCGTGACACTGTATCTACAGTAGCTTCAGTAGATACACGACCACGCTTCCGCTCAGTGAACTCATGGGTGAAGCAGCAGAATGGCCAATTGCGACGAGCTCAACGACAACAGGAGAACAGCCTTGATAGTGACGCTCCTCCAGTTCCTCCTCTGGCCCCCCCTCCTGAGCAAGATTTCAGATATATGTTGCAAGACGATGAGAGGCCACGCCCAGTGGAGATGGTCTAGGATGGATTCGAGAAACATGCACGATATATAGAGGCACCTTTGAAAGGAGTATGGCTGGACCAGGCGTCAGATACCTACGTTGGATTTTGTGACATAAACAAGGAAACATACGGAACCAAGTGTATACTCAATTCTATGTCTATTAATTGATCGACCTAATATACTTCTCCGGGGCTTTGTATCTGTAAATGAACTCAGGCCTGCTTGGCAGGGAACATCTCCCAAAAGCCAATTTCCATCTAAATGGCGTTAGTCGAAGGTCGCTATTCAAGAAGACGAGAACAAACCTTGAGGGCATGGATGAAGATCTGAACAAGTTCTTCAATTCGTGAAGGTGACTGTAGTTGGATATGCTTTTCGAGCAGGGCTGTATCTTGGTTAATAGACAGATACTCGGCGAAATCGAGGGAGACTCACCAGAGCCCAACTTGACAGCATCAGTGTAATCCTCTTCATTGTAGTTCTTGATCCACGCCCAGTATGTGTTTCCCTCGCGGACAGTCTTCTCATGGTCATGGAGCATCTTAGCCGCTGCACCATAACCAAGGAGGCATGGAGCAAGAGCCATTTGAAGACCAAGCCAGTCGCCATTCTGACCAACGTCAAGGACATAACGAGTGTATGCGGTGCAGGCTACAAAGAAAATCAGAAAAAGATCATTTGACATGAACCTGCTTAAACTTGCCCTGCTTCTCTGGTGTGGCACGGATCTGCTCGATGGAGACACCGAAGCTCTCGCAGTATGAGGTATGGAGTTTTAGCTCATGCATGATATGCTGAACAATTTCGGTTGCCTATAGCGACTATGAGATTATGTGCACCATAGAATCAAGGAGACGTACTCGAGAAATATCCTCAATGTTTTGCGCCTTGTAGGCAGCCAGGGCGTTGGCACGTGAAAAGTGAATCTATAAGCAATGGTTAGCTTGACGCAATACAATGCTTTGAGGACCAACCAAGTATAGGTAATCTTGAATGATATAGCCCTTGAAGGATTCGAGAGGCAGAGTTCCATCACCCATGGCCATGACGAAGGGATGATAAACAAACTCCTTCCAAACGTCGCGGACATCAGGGCGCTCGAGAAGCCACTCGATGAAGTAGCCGCTATTGATCAAGTTAGCACGAAAGAAAAAGATGAGGGGCGCGTTCTGAACGTACGGAGCAAATGGGAGAGAGTAAGTCGAGTGGAAGTGGTTGAGAGGGCCATGCCCCTTACCAAGGCCAGGTGCTGTTCGAATGGCAGCTTCAATGTACCGGCACGCTGATCGAACAGCCGTAGGTGTATCAAGTCCCTTGGCCAAGTTTGATGCGATGGCCGCTAGTAAATCCATCAGTATGAGACTAGACTTAGGCAAGTTTGTCACTTACAGGCCAGAGAGCATCCCGTGCCATGGGTACTTGAGCTGGCCTGGTATGGGCTCTTGACTCTGACAACCTCACCATCACCGCCAACAAGAACGTCCACAACAACGCTTCTTTCTTCCTCTGTCTCGGCTACAGTCAAGTCCTCCTTCATGGGCCGGTGTCCGCCCTTGACGAGCACCCACTTAGGACCCAGGGCTTGGATTCGCTGAGCTACGGTCTCAAGGTCTTGCACACTGCGAACCTCAGGGACTTCTTGGCCATTCTGGGAAAGGATAAGAATAGCTTCAGGAATGTTTGGCGTGAGGACCGTAGTGTGCGGTAGAAGGTGCTTGCAGAGATGTTGGATGGCTTCATTGGGGAGGAGTGTTGCACCAGAAGTGGAAACCATGACCTGGAAGTGAGCTGTTAGAAAGATCCCGAAATAGATGTTTAAGGAGCTACATACTGGATCTACGACAAGTGACGGGATGCTATGCTTAACCATGGTCTTTGCAACCATCTCTATCGTCTCTGTAGAAGCAAGCATGCCTCCCAAGGTGTTAGGCGTTGTGCAACACAGCGAAATCGTTGACCAACTCACCAGTCTTGACAACATCGACACCGACATCTTCAACACAAGCATCGATCTGCTGAGAGACAAAATTGGTGGGAATGACATGAATGCCCTTGACGCCTTGAGTGTTCTGCGCAGTCAGAGCCGTAGTGGCCGTCATGGCGTAGCAGCCATGAGCAGCGATGACTTTCTGATCCGCTTCAAGTCCTCTGATGGTTTTCCGTCAGCATATATTGCGATTGAACATGAGAATCTTCAAAAGGCTCCATCATGCCACCTTGAGTATAAGGGAAACTATCTATACTTACGCTCCGCCCGAACTGTCCGACCCCGCGATGACAAGCACTCGTCCTTGTACCATGATGAAGGTTATCTTTAGGAGGTTTTAAAGAATGGCCTGTATAATGAATCTACCAAGGAAAGATGTATGATATAGGTATCGTGAAGGAGTAACTTGGCCTAGATCGGAACTGAGCTCGCTCTTAATCCCGCGTTCGGTTACTCATGGAAGCGGCGTTGGCATGGGCAGGCGATGTTGATTGCTCCCGCTGGTGGGGCCGAGTATTTCACCGTCATCATAGGTAGTTCCAAGTCGTACATCATCAGGTCATGATGTTACGTATCTGCTCCCTGAACACTAAAATTAACCGGCTAATTGTAAATTCGACACATTTAATACCCGGTTCCTCGATATCATGAATCCTTATCATAGACCGATTTGTCATTTGTGACTCTATAGTACTACCATTCGGATCGAGCGAGCAATGTGTAATATATTACTACAATATGCTCAACTTCACCTAGTGTCGCTCTAAGAAGCCCTCCCAGATGAAACTAGAAGTATCCCCTCTTCGATGCTTTGCCCAAAACTCTGTGATCCAAAACCCAGACCAAACACCAATCCCCTTTACATCGACTACTCGTCACAAGGATATACACAGCTCAAGGCCCGCCTGCCATTCCCTTAACGTGCCATCATGATTCTTTGTCGTTGGTATCGTGTAGTTGAAACTTTCCAACGTCATGTTGCTTTTGGCTATGTATTCATCCTATATCTTCGAAATATCATTGCCAAGATCTCACCTCCTCAATCTGAGAGGAGCTGGTGTAAGATCTGGTGGCGGTGCCGGCGGCTCGCTGATGCTTCGCTGTCTCTCTGTCCTGTCATCCCCGGAGCTATTTTCGCCCTCGCCGCTTTCTTCTTCACTTTCCTCTTGGCTGTTCTCATCACTACTATCGTCATCCTCCTCCTCCTCCTCCTCGTCGAATACTATTTGTCGCATCACGTTCTTGTCAAACAAATCTATGACCATCCTTCTCACCCCTAACCGATAGTGGTTCCATTCCATTGCACTCATCACTTCTTTGAAGAACTGCGTACTTCTGAAGGCGCTTGGTTTATGTGCCCGAAGCTTCTGGAGGTCAGTAAGTGCCTTCTTATAGAGGACCATATTTCCCAGGTCCACAATAAGCTCCATGACTCTTCTGTTAACATCCGCCTCGCTCAACAGAGCAGGTATTTCTGCTGACTCAAGAGGCGGTCGAGCGGCGCGAGGTGGTGGTGCCTCCTGGGCTGTCCGTTGACTTGACGGCAGGGTGATCGACGTTACCGTCTTTTGTTTCCACGCTGTCAGTGACAATAACCTTGATAGGTCATTGGGGATGCAAAATCCGAGCGAGGTACCCATTGGTGTTGTGTTGGCATCCCATCCATGCTCAGATAGAATCTCTAGACCATGCGTGGAGCGGGAAATCAGACCAAGAACGAAGAATGCAGTGCCCCTTAGACTCATTACTTCATGGGTCTCGGCAATTCGAATGATATGCTCTACCACGTCGTTAGATTCCAAGAATGGTGCACCAAGTTCCATGGACCCAACGTTGCCAACAGCCCAGAGGCAGCCCTTCACCTTCGTAAGCATTTCCGCATCTCCCTTATCCATGCCATGCTCACGAATCGTAGCTGCGAAATCCTCAAAGTGGCCCTTATCACTTAGCAGCCTACATCCCTCCTGGGTACGGGTCAATTCTCGATAGAAGTGCGGTGGTACATGGTTGTCATGGTAGTCCCCATCCATCTCACTGTCGTCAAATAAACTCATGCGAGGATTGTGCTCGTCGGGATCAATGAGGAATGCTTTGGCCAAGCTTGCCTCTATGACCCTGACATATGTATCGTTCCGTCCCAGGAACCAGTCGTCCATTTCGTTACTGATGTAATCCAGTCCATCCAGGTAATGGTATCCGATAGATGTTGATAAGAACCGTAAGAGCAGTGGTGCTCCGATTTCTCCCAGATGATCAAGAGCTGGTCGGCATTCAACAATGTACTCCAGGTAGGTCTTGCGATTACAGGCTTTCTCCAAGATCTTCACAGCTGTAGCGCAAACCTCAATCTCGGGATCGTAAAGCTGTGTTACCAGAAGCTGAATGGCCCATTTCGAGTCACCAACGCCACCCTGTCCGTTGGCGGATGGTACCGGCCGAATGGCGTATTTGCGAAGGGCATTCGTTGCATGAATTCGAATTTCCTTCGTACCAGCAGTTAGAGCTTTGGACAACAAGACTCGAGGATGACCCTGGACGCTATAATCGAAGCTTGACAGAAGCAACTTGATAAGGTCGGGCCTCTGCTTCAAGTCTACGATGTGATACATCATGTTGAACATCCTCCAACGTTCTAGTAGTTGGAGGCCTTTAGGATCACCACTTAAAACACCAAGCATCGAGAAATAGCCCGCGCAAAGTGTGTCAGTAACTCTATCCCTTGAGAACATTGGATACTGGGCTGTGAGGCCGCTAGTCTGCAGCAAGTGATCGTTAGTAATTAGGTTGGGGAAACCTCAGAAGATTAAGTCTTACCGGGTCACATTGTGCTAGACACTCAGCTATCTGCCTGAGCAACTTGCTATCGGCCAGGAACTTAATTCCCTCAGGGGATTGAAGTAGAGAATGCATAAGAGCACAGCCAGCTCTGACATATTTTTGTGTAGCACGAGTGTTTTTGACGTTGGCAAACCTGTATTTGAAAGGCCGATAGAAGCTAATGATTCTCTTCATGAACTTGGATGCTTTGATGGCCTCTTCAAGTCTCTTGCCGCTTTGCAGAGGGCCATCGATGATCTTGAGAATAGTCTCCCAGTTCCACTTAGCATAGTTCGAGCTGTTGAGGACATTACTATCAATCAACAGTTGCCGGAAAGTAGCGTCATCAAAAACCAGAGATTGGTGGGATTTGGGGGCCTCATCAATCGCGGATATGTCATTCGAGTTGTGGCCTAATGATAACGCCCCGGACAAGGCCCCCGTAGGCGCACTTCTGTATAAAGTACGACTGACACTGCTAATCTGGTAAACGATCCCCGATGCGACCCAGTGATCGTTGTTGCCAATGTTAGCAGCCGATGAGAAGAGTTCTGGCAGGAGGTGAAGCTCGGCGCTCCAGGATGGCGGTAGGAGGCGACTGGCAAGTTTCAGCGCCTCGCTAATTAGAAGGGTCGTCTTGCGTTGGAGAGTTGGGTTCTCGTCTCCTTGAGCAATCTTCAAGAGCACTGGTAGGAGGCCTGCTCGAATGAGCACTGCCAGCAAAAGAGCTGTGTAGTGCTCGACGAAATTCTGTTCACCGCTGTCCTCTTCTGTGAACTGTAAATGGCTCTTGTCCTTTTGGTTTGACTTTAGATTCGCTACTCGACCGTATGTTGTCAATCTCCTTCCGGCAAGAAAAGAGGTTGCCCACGCTGGTGGTTTGATCCGTAGAAGTGAGAATATAAGATCAAGAATAGTCTCCCGGACCACATCGCTTGGCAATAGCATACTTGTGATCAGGGATCGAATTGTTCGGAGATCATACATGCATAGAGTCATGAGCCCTGGCCATGACTTCAAAGCTGTTGCAATAGCTTTGGAGTTCTGTTTCATGATACTCTCGTTAGTCAGGAGATGGTCAGTAAAGACAGTAAATAGCACTTCCAGACCATATCCGGGTTGTATATATTTCCGCTTTCGAGGTGAGTCGAGCAGGTACAAAAATGCTGAGGTCAAACTCTCAGGGGATTTGTAGACGCCTTCTGAAAGAGCCTCCGTCAATGGTCCCAAACCACCAGATGCCACCAAAAGTGCTGGATCTTGCACTATGATTTCTGCTAATGTTTCGATGCAGATAGGCCTTAGACGGTCCAAGTCTCCCTCAGCTGGCTGAGCATTTGCTCGTCGATCTTCTCCATGCTCTGCAACTGCAACGATCGTGCGCACCACGGCTCGAGAGATCTCTTTAACTCCGCCTTTGACATCAAGAAATGCACGGACGAACTTGAGGGCCTGCTCGCGTTCAACATCCGCTTTGCGGTAGTTATTAAGTGATCTGATTATGTCAGTAAAAGGGGTGCGGCCACAGTTGAGGTACATACCGTATCACCAGATAATCCGTGTTCAGACTTCGGATCTTCTTAAGTGATGCCACATCTGAAATAGCATATCTGGTCATTCGATAGCCAGCAGCCACCACTTCGCGACTCTCGCTTAGGAGCATTACCTGCATGCGGAGCCCAAAGATTGACCAGACCAAGTCGTATTTAAGAGTTGGGTAACGCTTGAAGAGATCGACGAGCTGATTCCCCCGGGAGACGTAGTACTCCGGCATCATGCCCTCAACCTCCAAGGCCTGGAGCAGTTCCGCAAGCGCAAATGTCGGACTTTCTGTTGGTTCCTCATTGTCAGATTCTACGACAGATCGTGACACGCTGTGTGGCGAGCGTAGTCCAATTGGTCTCCCGGATTCGATAACGTTGCTCTGGGTACGGTTTCGTTTTGGCGTCGCAGGTGGAATCTGTCGTGTATGCTGAGCATCTGAAATCTTTTGGCGCAAGTCCTTAATACGCAAGTTGCTGGCGTTAAGCTCCGCCTCAACCTTTTGTCGTTGTTCTTTGGTCTGTTTCGCTTTCTTAGAGTTCAGCGCCTCGAGCATGTTCTCGCTCCCCTCCTTGATTTTCATCTCACGGTTGAGTCGTTCTTTCAGATGTACCAGAGCTTGCTCAGCTAGCGTGTCTGCGTCATCCTCTTCCACCTTGTCCATGAAGCTGCTTGGGTATATTGACCCCGCTTCAGTCTTACTTCCAGCCCGACTACGCAACTCTGAACTGAAGCTGCCGGGAGCAACATTGAGACTGCTTCCCCTTGGCGCAAAAGATACGGCCGAAGCCGAGAGGTTTCGGGCGTTGGTGCCATTGGGAGGTTGTAGACCCGAATCGCCTCGGTCGAAGCTCGTGCGACCGGATAACTGCTGAGGCAGGTTGTGTTGTGAAGGTTGGCTCGGGGGTGTTATGCCCTTCTGAGCTGCTGCAGAAGAGCTCAGCATATCAGCGGCGAACAGCCCACCGATTGGGACTGGGCCCAAAGGTGGTGGAAGAGCATTCGTCGATCAGCGGGCGACTGAGGTGACGAGTACGAGGGATGCGATCGCGGTCAAGGTTCGTATGCGTTACAGTGACTTCGATTGGTAGGCGTATATTCGTTCGCAAAATGGCGGTATAAAGTGATTGTCTAGATCTAATACTTCGAGCGATCGTAATGTTGTGTCGTATGTATAACTTCGACCGCGTTTCGGCGATCGCGCTGTCAAGCCAAGCTGTAGTCTATCTGGACAGCGAAACTGGTCAACGCTGGAGTTTCAAGAGAGCGGAGTTGTCGCCGAAGATGTTGAAGAGAGCTTGCGTGGATTCCAAGGCGACGGTGGTGCAGAAGAAAGCAAATGATGTAGCCACGATACGGGATTAAAGGTTCAGACCACCAACAGAAGCAATAACCAGATTGATGCCCGTACAGAACCTGACCTTACGTAGATACCTAGGCCAATATCAGAGCAAAACGAGCGAGGTTCAAGGACCAGTTTTGCAGGGTTTCGAGAGACGAGGGGACAGGTGATTGGAGGATCAAGAGCAGAGGTTGTTGGCTTGCGGGCAGCCAGGGCCTAAAGTGGAGGCGAACAAGACCCAGCCATATGGTGATGCATTCCATTTAGAGGCACTAAAGTCAACCTTGTGCTCTATAAACTGTGCTGCAGCCTGCAGTTGCGGGCGACTTCACTATAAAGTTTTGGAAAAGCTCCATCTGGTACAGTAGCGTGCTACAGGTTAAATGCTCTGAGCTCAAAGTAAGGTATTTTATTCCGGGGTTACGATGAAATTACGAGAACGTCTATGGAGCTGAGGAGCTAAACTGCTGGGGAGCTGAGTTTGAGAGTCTGCGAATAGTAATCGAGGACATAATGCGAGCAACCTGTTTGGCGCACGGCAGCTGATTGTCGTTATATGCGTGCAACTTGCCATAACACTTGAAGCCTGAGCAATAATGAGTTCGCCATCTGCCGTCTTGACCAGATTCACATGTTGGTATACACAAATCGAAAATCCCATGCTAGGAATATATTGGTGCTTCGTGAGGCCATCGACAAAAATGTGAAAGATAACCTGCATGCTGCCGCCTTGTAACACTTCGAACTCATTAGACCGGAGGGCACGGGGATTACCTTGATCATAAACACCGGAATCTGACTGGTATTCTCCCCCCTTGATCTTGTACCTCATCTTTCTGCAACCAAAGCTCAACTTGTCTTCGTATCGCAGGAATCATGCGATGTTGAGTCGCATTATAAGATAAGATAGACAAGTCAAGATAAGAGCTCCGATGGCTCCAGGCGGGCCCCGATATACGGCATCGAGGGCATCGGCGTCCTCCGGGGCCCGGCACCGACCCCCATCGCCCCATGGAAAAGCTTCAATTCGCTAACAATTGTAACATCGGACATTGAATTGTTCGGCCGTAGGCGCTTGGTTCTGATCGCCAACGTCCGTCTCCGTCCGCTGAGCCGCTTAGAGTAGCGTTGTTTGGGAGCTTTGTCTCTAATCACCTTAGCCGGGCTGTCATTATCGCTGAGAAGGGGGGCTGACATCCCAACCATTCTGCATACTTGCTAATCTATATTTAAAAGCCTATTCCTCCCCTTCTTCCTTTCAAAATCACTCTGTGCTCAATCTTGACTCTTGAAAACATTACCATCGCTCATCTCTTGTCGCAATATATCGAACTTGAAACCTTACCTGGTCATACCCGGTATCAACTACACGTCTCTAGGCTTATCACACAACAAGCCTCTCACAATGCCTTACGTATCTGCTGCTCGCTATGGCAAGGACAATGTCCGCGTCTGCAAGGTAGATCGTGATGCCTCTACTGGTATCCAGACCGTCACTGAGATGACTGTCTGCTGTCTTCTCGAGGGAGAGATTGAGACCTCATACACCAAGGCCGATAACAGTGTTGTCGTTGCCACCGACTCTATCAAGAACACCATCTATATTACCGCCAAGCAGAATCCTGTCAACCCTCCTGAGTTGTACGCCTCTATCCTCGGCAGCCACTTTATCGAGAAGTATAGCCACATCCATGTCGCCAACGTCAACGTCAAGACTGTTCGCTGGCAGCGTCTCGAGGTTGATGGCAAGCCTCACCCTCACAGCTTTTTCAAGGATGGTGAGGAGACCCGGAATGTGGAGGTTCGCGTGAGCCGACAGGAGGGCATCCAGATCAAGAGCTCTCTTGTTGGCTTGACTGTACTTAAGAGCACCGGCTCTGCTTTCCACGGCTTTGTTCGTGATGAGTACACAACTCTTCCCGAGACTTGGGATCGTATCTTCTCAACCGATGTTGATGCGACATGGAAGTGGAAGAAGTTTGACTCGCTGAACGCTGTCAAGGCTTTTGCTCCCAAATTCGACAGTGCTCGAGAGGCGGCACGCAACACCACCCTCAAGATCTTTGCTGAGGATGACAGTGCTAGTGTGCAAGCCACCATGTACAAGATGTCTACTCAGATTCTCGAGCTTGTGCCCGAGATTGCGACAGTCACTTACGCACTGCCCAACAAACATTACTTCGAGATTGGTAAGCCTGGACACACTTCCCCAAGTCAACTGTTGATACTAACCTCTTATCTAGACCTGAGCTGGCACAAGGGACTCAAGAACACAGGCAAGGATGCTGAGGTCTATGCGCCCCAGTCTGGCCCTAATGGCCTTATCAAGTGCGAAGTGTCTCGAGACAACTTGCAATCAAAGCTATAAAGGGGCGTGGAAAATGGTTGTATTCTGCGGCGATAGATGTCAAGATGGAACGTTATAATGAACCCAGGATAAAGATTGATACCAAGCGATGAACCTAGATTCTAGCACTAGATATGATTTGAGTAATTACGTTAATTTTGCCACCTTTCTGTCTGTCCTGATCGTAATGTGTTAAAACCTTTGCCGTGATATTACCTCACTCATGCCTTTTCTATGATTGGTATCCATGACTGAGCCATAGGGGCATAGTCAGGGTAAATGACACTGGCAGAACGTAAACCAGACCTAGTGTCTTTGTAAAGCAGGTGAAATGCACACCGGGCACATCACATCATGAAAAACGTTGATAATTGCTTGGTGCTAGGTCATAATATGCCCAAGATATTGGTACAAATAGTACAAGGACTCGCATAGCCCATCCACATAGTTTCTACTGCACAGCTCCCTCGTTCCATAGTTACTCCCGTAGTTTCTTATAATCGCTTCTTATCGCCATTTCGGACCCTTTCGGTGGCCTTCTCCCAACCTTCCTCTCCCACTGGTACACCAGCAAACCGTATCAAGTTATCCTTGTACGGGTGAGCATCGCCCTCAAACGCCTTAAGTCTTGCCAATCGCTTGTCTCGTAGTCGGTTCTTGGGCAACATGCCACGCACAGCCTTGCGCAGAACCTCACTGCCTCCGTGCGCCTCCATGAGTGCGTCCATTGTTATGGACTTGAGGCTACCAGGTCGTGTCGTGTGTCGGTAGTAAGGTTTTTGCCACTTCTTGCGACCGGTTGTGTAAAGAGCGGCGCAGTTGGTCACGACAACATAGTCACCGCAGTCGGTTGAGGGGTCGAAAATCGGCTTGTGCTTGCCCATGAGAAGAACGGCGATGCGGGATGCGAGACGGCCGAGTGAAGGTGGTGTAACGCCGGGCTGAGTAGAGAGTGTGGCATGAGGGGCGGAGGCAGATACACTATGCCATACTCGAGAGTAGGCCAGTTTTGTCTATTTGATATTTGTTAGACAAGAGAAAGATTTGGGGATATTCATCTTATCAACTCACCAGACCGAGGACTTGCGACATCTTGAAGGCTTTGAGAGACCAATCTCTCACGATATACCTCCAATTGGTTTGGCCAGACGGAAAACTGGTG
>JAAVUB010000421.1:0-12653 GCA_014898885.1 Fusarium lyarnte (nom. inval.)
AGGAGGGCAGCCTACTACTTAACATACTATGTAGCTTCCCTCCTATTAAGGTCGTAGTTAGAAATTATTTATAGCTTGCGTAAGCTAGTCGCCCAAGCCATCGCCTTATATAGCGGCAAGCGCCTGAATCTCATTTGTGTCTCTTAATGTTATACTAGCAATCCTTTAACAAACTTACATATGCAGTTCGCCGAGTATAAACCCGCTTCCCAGAGGCGCTTCATTCCTCATTCTTCGCCAGTAATTTGTGCTCTCGAGCAGTTTGTTGCATCCTCTAATGACCCATGGCCACTTAATAGCGAAGGCTTCGGTGAATTCCCATCCATCGGGGTCCCATGGGTCTTTCCATGTCTTCATGCCGCCATGATCGTGTGCCACTTGTTGAAACCCTCTCAAGTCGCGACATAGCTCGGCTTTGTCATAGAGGGCTTCGTCACCAAGTAGAATATTGTCTCGTATTCCAGCTATTGGTATGATATCAACCCATGGATGGTGACTGACGCTGAGCTGCAAATCTGTTGGCTGTAGGCTGGGAGGTAATGAGTCAAAGATAACGGTATCGATTCCAGTAATAGGCAATCGCGATCGGGCGCCAGGTGCCATGGTTTCCTGCCCATGACCCATGGAATTGGCAATGGTCACAAGAGCTCTGGTGGTATTGAATTGAATGAGGTTTAGTAGGGTATCAGCCTCAGGGAAACCCCTCAGGGACTCTCGATGTGCCCATGCAGAGAATCGGGAGATGAATTGCGCAGTTTCATCGCAGTCGGGTTTGCAGGCCGTAAAGGATTTGAGCATCGACATTGATGACTGGGATGATGATTGGATGACTGTATGACTTGTCATTGACGATGAGTTACTCATAGAGCACTGCTGATTAGGTACTTGATCAACGATGAAGGATTGATCGGTGCAATTTTGAGCCCTTCGAGCTATTCTTCGCTGTCCTGCCATGCCAAATCGAAGATTAGCTTCTTTCAAGGTATACGAAATCTCCAGTTAGACAAACGCTTCAGTCGTTGATTGATCCGATCTTGCATCCTCTTCCTAGTCTTTCGATCACTGACCCCTGTCCAGTCATGTCCAGGGCCCGCTCTGGCCTGCTGAGGCATCAGTTCCAATGGAATTTGACCGGATGACATGTTGGTATGATTCGTTGATCCAAGTGACCAGGTATCTTTCAGAAAGACACATAGGACACAGATGAACAAGGTTGTTATGTCCGAGAGGGTATGCCAAAAATGTGACCGCCGACTCTTCCGGCTGGCAAATATGTGGACGTTTACAAACGTGCGCTGGAGCGGGGCTGCCTATCAGACACGGGATCATTGGCTGGAAGCATGACGAGGTGTCAAGTGGTGCGGGGAAGATGACTAATGCAAGACGCTCATGCGAACAAGAAAAAAACAGCTCAGCACCTAGGTATTACATTACGTCTTCAAGATGATGGATTATGTACCAGCCAAGCACGATTAAATCGATGGTTTCTAGCGCAGATCGTGTCATTATTCGATCGTGTTGGTTGCTACTGACCTTTGTTGCATACGACGGTCTGAATGAAACGATCACAACAGTCAGGGAGGCTAGTTAACTGTGGCAAAATTCAAGAAACTTTTAGAAATTGAGACCACTTTTCTTGCTAGCAAAGCTAATTACAAGTCACGCGTTGTTCAAACAAGGAATGATCCGCCATTTGTGTCGATGCAACTACCAGTAGCGTTTGTATCCTTCATGAAATACAAGTAGGCCTCGGCGACCTCTTCTGGCAGCCCAACTTTGCCGAGCGTGGTGTGAGCCTTCATCTCATCTGTCACACCACCAGGCCCGTGCAGTGGCGTCTCGACGGTGCCAGGACTAACCAGGTTGACGCGGAGAGGTTTCATATCCAGAGCGAGGTTTCGCGTCAACCCCTGGAGGCCAGACAAGTAGCCAGTCACCAACGACCACCCAGGGAAGGGCTTATCACCGCCCGCCCCACTCGTCAAAGTGAGAGAAGATTGATAGGTGGGCTTGAGATGGCGCTGAGCATATTTGGAGAGCAGGAGGGGGACGGCGAACCGGATGTGGCCGGCCTTGTGAACAGCGTCGAGGGTGATCTGCGGTATTGGTATGATGGAAAGAGAATCGCCAGCGGTGTAGACAATGTGGTCGAGCGGTGGGACTGACTTGAAGAGCTTCTCAAGATTCTCCTCAACGCATGCCGGAGATAGATCGCACCCTTGGCCGGAGACGTCAGCGTCTGGATACTTTTGCTGTAATCTGCCAACGCTCTGCTGGGCATGAGCAAGATTGGAAGATGCGATGATGACTTTGGCGCCCTCTGCGAGATACCTATCTGCGACTCCATAGCCAATGCCAGAAGAACCTCCAATGACAAGAATGGTTTGATCTCGGATAGGTGGCATATTTTCTGTCTCCCGGCTCGGGGCATGAAAAGGGTGAATACCTGCCTTGTGGTTTCGCCGCGGACGTCATCTTTATATTGTCGAGAGACGGTACAATTCTTCACGTTCTTGTCGCGTCAGGCGGCAATCGGTGTCATGATGTGGGTGGACCATGTGCTGAGGCCCTGTCCAGGACATGCCTTCCGCCCCATGTGCTTGGATGTGTATGATGGCAGGAGATATCGGACATAAGTCGATGGGCTTGAGGCAGGTACGGTCAAAAGCATATCCAGGGCTAAAATGAGGCCATAAGGTTCATGACACCCTGTCCCACTTCACGTACTCCACTGGTTTGTTGAACAAGAATGACAGTACGTTATGTAGTATCCTAGGTCATTTTAAGCGGCTCTTTGGCCCCGCGCGTATAAATTACCTCTGTTGCCTCTGGTAATGCTCTTTGGCCTTTGCATCTACATCTCTTATGATTGCACGCCGCCGCATTTCACCTTCACTTACTCACATCTTAACCATGTCTGTCAACAAAGCTGCTTGGATCAGTACGCCCGCCGAATATCCCTTCCAGGTCAAGGAGGCACGCATGCCTACAGCAGGTCCGGGAGAGATTATCATCAAGAATGCCGCGGTTTCTATTGTCAGTCTTCCATCCGACCATCCACGCATGAGTCCCTGCAATGACCACAGACCCCAACTGACCGTTTAGATAGAATCCTGTTGATTGGAAGATCCAGTAAGTACCTTTTTCTCGGACACTTTCCTACACTTTGCTTACTTAGCGCAAGACAACACGGCAGATATTTGTCAGAGTACCCTTTCATCCTCGGAGAGGATGCTGCTGGCATAGTTGAGCAGGTTGGTGCTGGTGTCACCCGGTTCAAGAAGGGCGACAGGGTTATTGCGTATGGTACCTTTCTCTCGCTGCCATGTGGCTTCTTTTCTCACCCATGCTACGACAGTCACTGCCATGGCCTCCTTACGAAAAATCCCGCAAATTCGGCATTCCAGCATTATCCCACGGCGGTAGACAAGCTGGCCTCTCCCATCCCCGAAGGCATGACATTTGAGGACGCTGTAGTTCTTCCGTTGGCCATCTCTACTGCCAGTGCCGGATTGTACGATCCAGCTATTCTTAACCTATCACTGCCGGACCCAACTAGCAATGATAACTCTACTGGAAAGACAGTCTTGATTTGGGGCGGTGCGTCCTCCGTCGGGGCAACCGCTATTCAGCTAGCTGCTGCATCTGGAGCAACCGTTATCACTACGGCTTCTCCTGCGAACCATGACTTTGTCCGCTCCCTCGGCGCTAGTCACGTCTTCGACTACCGCTCGGCCTCCGTGATTGAGGATATAGTGGGAGTTCTCAAAAACACACCCTGTTACGGTGTTTTTGACAGCATTGGTGGAGACGCGAGTTTCGATGCTACCTCGGCGATTCTGGACAAGCTTGAGGAATGCTTACCCGTCGCAACTGTCATTGGCACCGACAAGGTGACCGACAAGTACCAACCGAAGTATCGTCAGTATAAGTGCTTACCACCTCTTGACCATGACCATTTGCTGATCTTATCACAAAGTTGTTGCCTTCTCAATCATACAGGAACCCACAAAGCATGTTGGTGAATGGATTTGGAGCAATTATATCCCGAAGGCTCTAGCAAATGGGTCATTTAAAGCAAAGCCAGATGCATCGGTGGTAGGACATGGCTTACAGAGCATTCAAGGAGCCCTCGATGTTCAACAGAAGGGGGTTTCTGCAAAGAAAATAGTTGTCACTCTTTGAATAACGGTAGCTTAACTCAAAAGCGCCCACAATGGTCATTAAACTTTCAAGCCTCGTCATGATGTATATTATATTACCTGTGAAGAAATTCCTCAACTCAGCTTGAATGTAAGATCATTCCTGATCAATTGCCGCGCGACTAGCTTGCACCGAATTACAGTTGCACTGATTCAACTGATCAGCGGTGTCATGATAGCTGTCGCTGATCTTACATGGCGTTATCACTACCGGTAGTAGCTCCACGCGGCTGACGCTTGACGAGCTAATGCAAGTGCCTGATGCGCTAATGTAAGTGCCTGATGGATGGGCTTGCTTAGTCCTAAAGTCTAAAATTATTTATCCAAACAATCAATTTTTATTTACCCCGCTCTACGAATGCGGAGAGTCTATAACCACTTGCTTTTGCTCTAGATGGTCTAGCCAACAGCTGACGTTTGCAAAGTAGTGACACATCTTGACTCTTGGCAAGCTAAAGTGTACTATCTGATGTACTTGTGTGTGCATGTACTCATGTCACATCCCCCCTAATCATGCAACCAACTGACGATGGTTTCCGCTAATACCTCTAACCCAAGTTTCCACTACAGGAGCTAATGCAAGTCACTGACGGGACTTGGCTCCGGTTACGGCGCCACCGGGGTCGGTCCATCTCGGAACGGGGATGAGCGGGACCTTTGACGGTTTTAAATGCAACGTCCGTCTGGAGTTACCTAATCAGAATTCAGTCTTGAGAGAAGAAATTGAATAAAAGGGGTCGGGAGATGAGAGGGCTGGTATGTTGTGCAAAAATAAATACCCCATCGTGACGTCTTTCCCAGATTCTTCACTCGTCCACTGTCATACCTCACGTACAACCACATCCGCCAATCATTCCATCCGCCATCATGGGCTCGATTGGAACAATTTGGACTTATCCATTCAATCCCAGGGCCATGAAGGTATAGTGCGACGATTCCCGCCAATGCTTCCCGCAGGATCCGGCATCCATGATCTCTCTGCCTTGCCCCTTGCTGACACCCTGGACAGGTCCAGGCCGTGGCAGCAATGAATGGTCGCACCATCGGCTACGCCCCCGACTTTGCTATGGGAAAGACGAACAAGACTCCCGAGTTCCTTGTCGACTTCCCCTTGGGCAGAGTTCCCACCTTCAAATCCATTGACGGAGGACTTGCCCTTTTCGAGTCTGACGCCATCGCTCAATATGCTGCCGAGAGCGGCCCCGCGAGCACCCAACTGCTGGGTTCCACCGCACTAGAGCGAGCTGTCATCAGGCAGTGGATCAGCTTCGCCGACCACGAGCTGTTCGAGCCCCTGACGCCCATGATCAGGTGGCGGTACGGCATGGGCTCTTTTAACGAAGAGATCGACAAAGCCTGCATGGAACGTTTCAACATATCCCTTGAAGTGCTGGAGAAGCAGCTGAAAGGCCGCCAATACATTGCCACGCAGGAGCTTAGCCTGGCTGACATTTCGGTTGTGGCGGGGCTATACTGGGGCTTCGCTCAAATCATTGATGCGGAGATGAGGGGAAAATATAGTCTGACTACGGATTGGTACCTGCGAGTGATCCAAGACGAGCGTCTCGCGTCGGCCTTTGGCAACAAGAATTTCATTGAGTTTAGGAAGGCGGCCCCCTGACCTGCGTGTCTAGGACAAGGTCTTGGTTACTGATGTAATTAAAGGACTTGAACATAATACCTTCCGGGGATAAAATAAATGCATACTGTGCCTGATTGAACATGCTATTAAACAGCAAAACCTAGTGTGGTGGGGCCTTTGTGCTGAGGAGGTCTTTGGGGCGAGGAGGTCTTTGGGGCGAGGTAGCGCACCCTAAGACAGAATAGCTTTACAAAGCGACGATGGGCTGTTGCCCCCTCCTACTAAGTAGTGTAAGAAACTGGAGCGTGACAAATACAGCAAGAATCTTAGTTCGCGTCGAGAAATCTAAAAATAAAAAGATCATACACCTCCCCCCTACCCTCGTAAAAGAAAACAAGAACCCTCTTCCTTATTTCACGCCTTTCCACCTTTTCTATCTCCCCGTCTCACTCAACCTATTAGTAATGCATGGGCAATATTGATTGATCAGCAAAAAGGCTCAGGTTCATGTCGCCGTTTAAGTAGTTCCAAAAGTCTTAGCATTGCCATTGGGCTTTTAACTTCACCACACCCCAAGCCGAAAATTATCTTCCTCTCTAGTGGTTATCTGTTGTTTCATTCTCTTATCCCCAAGTCCCAAGGTTTGCTTGAACAACTCATCATGACTGTTGTTGGTATTGCCGGCCTTACGGCTAGATTTGCACAGTGTGTGGTCAAGGCACTACAGGAATATCCGGATGTGACCATCAAAGGTCTCTGTAGGAGCCCAAAGAAACTTCCGCAGGCAGCCCTTGACAGCTACAACATTGATATAGTTCAGGGTGAATACAATGACGGGCATGCCGCTCAAGCCTTGGCTTGCGGTTGCGACATTGTCATTTGCTGCTATTACGGCGACAACGATGTCATGACTCGGGGCCAGAAAGTCCTGATCGACGCGTGCGTCAAGGAAGGTGTTCCACGATACGTGCCGAGCGATTTTGCCGTCGACTACACCAAAGTCCCGGATGGCGAGCTATTTCCCAAAGAGTCGACCAAGATCATCAAGAAATACTTGGTAGAGAAGAAGGTTATGGGAGTTCATATTCTGGTTGGGGCCCTGATGGAGACCTTCTGGAGTCCGTTCTTCCACATCTTTGATAGCAGCAGCGAAACACTTAGTTACTGGGGCACGGGCAACGAGAAATGGGATTTGACGACGTATGAGACCGCCGCGGCCTATACCGCAGCTCTGATAGTCGATAAGAACGCCTCCGGTATCTTTCGTTGTAGGTTGAACGTTTCTCAGGCAGCGTGCTAGAATAAATCAGCTGACAGAACTAGTCCGAGGAGATTGCAAGAACGCCGTGGAAATTAAGGCAAGCTATGAGAATATTTATCAAAGTCCCCTCCATCTAAAGCGTCTTGGATCCCTTAACGAGCTACACAGCACCGTTAGAAGCCAGTTCGAGAAGGATCCGAAGGACGTGATGAGTTGGGCTCCTGGGTAAGCTTTCTTCTACCAGTTCTCCATGTTTTTGACTAACAGTCGGGCTCAGATGCTTTGCATATTGGTGCACTAACGGGATTGCACACCTTGGGGATAACCTTGACAACCAGAGATACCCTACCATCGCCACAACCGATCTCGAGGGGTTTTTCAAGAGTTATGAGAAAGAGGATATTCCTACGGCGGACCAGCGCCTTGGGTTCTAGATGACTGCTCTTGACGTGTTAGTGGACAGTGCAGGTATTAAAGAAGACATCAGCCATGGGGTGCCTTCTATGCCAATGAAGGTTCGCTAGGGCAGACCTTGACATCAATCAATTCTCTGCTCCAAATTTTCCTCTTTATCCATTTATCAAATGAACTATATCATTGAGTGGCTTACTTGACTCAACCGAGCTGTTTGTTATCTACACAATCCCTTCCGGAAAGCCAAAGAACTTCAAAGTCAACGCGGGTCCCCATGTCTCGGTATGTCCAATGCTGTAACTGGGCCTATCTCTATTGAGATTTAGCGCTACTGCAACCCACTGACGCGCTAATTAAACAGAAGGAGGACTTCAAGCGTCAAGATGATAGGTAGGAATCAGTACTCGTAGAGCTCTTATTCTGGACCATGACAGCGGCGGCGCTATATTGGTGCATCCTTGCAGAGTGCCACGTAGCAAAGAATCATGCAAGATAAGCAAACAAGTGCAATGATTGCCACACCTCGACTTGTAGGTGTAAGAATTCCTAGCGCTTTTATTACCATGTTACGTAAATGGAATAAGAAGTATCTAAGATAGATTATCCTCGCCTGGAGTGACGGAAGTGAGTGCAATATGAGCCGAGCGACGGGCATGGCAAGTCAGCTGTTTGTTGAAGCAGAACCGAATTATGTTAATAAAAGGAGGCCTACTTGAACGCCGTCATCGTAAGAATCAGGACTGGAAACCTTTTACAGAAAATTGGCCCCGCTGGTTCGATCACTGCCCATACCAGCATTAGATCTGTCACAATCCTCCGATTGATTGCAAAACTAGTCACCACCAATGCCATGGCTCCAATCCAGCTAGGGATTATCGGCCTGTCTGCTAACCTCGGCAGCTGGGCCGCCTCAGCCCACCTACCCTACCTCCTCTCCCCTCACGGCAGGGCTCACTACAAGATTGTCGCCCTTTGCAACTCGAGCGTAGAGTCAGCACATTCGGCGATCAAGACATTTGGCTTGCCCTCGGACACTCGAGCATACGGCGATCCCAACGACCTGGCCCAGGATGCCAGTATCGACTTGGTAGTATGCAGCACTCGCGTTGACCGCCATTACACGACTATCAAGCCCAGCATCTCTGCCGGCAAAGCGGTACTTGTAGAGTGGCCACTCGCTTCAAATATCTCTCAGGTACGGGAACTTGCCAGCTTGGCCAGGATGCAGGATATCAAATGCGTGGTCGGACTGCAGGGTCCTGTCACTGCCCCTATCATCGGGGTGCGCAAAGTGTTAGAGGACGGCCTCATTGGCAAGGTCCTCAGCTCGGATGTGAAGTCATGGGGAGGCACGGGCAAGCACAATGCCGTTCCAGAGTCTTTGAGGTACTTTACTCAAATGGCCGTGGGAGGCAATGCGATCACCATCGGATTCGGCCACTGTAAGCTCACTCATTCTCGGTCCCTCAAGATTTCATTCATGTTAGGTTAACACTTCTCAGTGTGGGAGTTCCTGCAATATGCTCTCGGAGAAGCCTACGATATCCGCAGTAGGGTACAGCTACAGCAGCCCAAAGTTGACCTTACTTCGACGACTGGTGTCATAGTTGGGACTGTGGAGTCTGATGTGCCAGATCTTGTCTCCGTAACCGCCCTGCTGCGACCTGGCCAATACATTGAGAATGGCGCAACAGTTTTCGTCACTTTTCATAGAGGGCCGCCATATCCTGGCGACCCTAATTTCACATGGACTATTACAGGAGAAAAAGGTGAGCTGAGGTTCACTGCCGAAGGAGGAACAACCCCTCGAACTATGGCTTCGAAGGCTGTCAAGATCGAGCTGCATGACTTCTCCACTGGCACGGTTAGAGACATTCCCTGGGCCTGGGAACCCTGGCGTCAGGAACTCCCAATCGCAGCTCGGGGCGTTTCCGGAGTGTATGAAGCGTACGCCCAGGGTGACCACACGGCATATTGTGACTTTGAACATGGTTTAAAGCGACATGAGCAATTGGAGAATATACTATCTAGGCGCGATTAAATAATATCATTTATACTAATACTGCTGGAGCCCGGGGCTTTGGTGTCTATTGTGTAGGCTCCTGGGAGTATTGGCCAACTCTGACTGGCGAAAAATCGAGTTCTTTGTCAAAAGGAGGGCTAATATCAACCATATGTCTTCTTGGTATGGCTCACTCCTGAAACAAGTTTTTAAGATGGGATTATTCGATACCGTCAACTTTGTCATTAAGAATGGTGACGAACTATTCTTAGTTCATTTGTACTATGGGACAGCGTTGCACACGCTATGCGCCCCTCAAGCTGAAATCAAACTGACATAACACGAAGAGATGATGATGAAATATTTCTTGGACGAACACGACAAGGAACCATGGTGCGTGGGGCTCCATCATCAGAGCAGCAGCTTTTGGCAGTGGACCAGCTATTCTGAATATCGTCATTGAGGTGAAAAGACTCTAACCCTAACCCTAAGACGAAATGGGTCGCATGCCAACACATATGGCTGCTTATAACGGATTACTCGAATTCGAAGCCATCTTGGAAAACGACGGCGATATCTATGCGAAGGATGAAATTGAGCGGACAGCATTGCACTGGGCTGCCCAGACGGGGAGACTACATCCTTATTGTTCGTCCCAATTTCGCTGAAAGAGGAAATTCTACATCTCTTATTGGCTTATACCCCTGCTATTTCCTCTTTCACTAAAAGAGGGACAATATTTTCAATCTCCCACCCGTTTTTTTTAACTAAAAATGCCTAATAAACCTTCTCATTAGCTGGCTCATTCATTTGTCGCAACCTTCACAGATAGCTTTACTTTAGTGGCGCCAAGCGATATTACCTCCTGAGCGCCTACATATAAATTAATATCTTAACCGCATTAATCCTCTGCCCAAATATTTTCTCAAAGTATGCAAATGGAACCTCAATAAACCCAACGACAAAGGTGCCAAGCACCGGCTCTAACTGCATGTCCTGGATGCCTTGTGAGCTAAGTCATGGTATAACGGCTTAGATTATGCAAGTAGAAATAACATACGAAGGATACCTTCAGCGGATCAGCGCGGTACTGCTTCAGTGCCCAAATTGTGCCAACAATAGCGATTGCGTAGAAGGCAAAGAAATCTAGACTGAGGGCGAAGATCACGGAAGGTAAGGAATGCGTAGCGCCAAGGGGACCGGACTGTAAGACCGTAGAGGTGCTTTGAGTATAGCTGCGAGTCCCTGGATAATGAATATTGGAAGGTAGTGCTCTGCTTCTATAACATTGATCTTTATAGCCACCTGTTTAGCAGTGAAGATTGAGAGCGTTACTGCAAACAGGCCAAGCAAGAAGACTTGTCGGAACAATCGCAATCATGAATCTAATTCGTATGGTAGAATGCTGTCAAGTCGACTCTCATACCCAAAGATCGTGTTTGAAACTCCTTCGAAAATTGCGAATCCACAGCTGATCTCTTAGCAAATTGAAGAAAAGTGTCTTCCAAAAGTGTCGAATCAGAGGTATCTCTCTGAAGGAGCAGGAAGTTGTTTGTCGATATTGGATCAACCAAAGAATTAAACACTCCCAATCTAGTTTCACTATACTTGTCCAAGATACTTTCGTCTGCTTTCCCTTCGATAATTCCGGACAAGCAATCGTATAAAGCGCCCGCATCGAGTATGCCTCCAGTGAGGCCAAGGCCCCCAAAAGGATTGCAGACTAGTTTTCGTTAGCAATAAAACGTAGCCGATGAACCAAAAACCTCTACTAGAGGTTCTAAGCGTCTTGAGTTCATCTCAAAGTATGATGACCGACTACCTTATGGAACGGGGCAGGTGTCACTCACTATGCGCGGCATCTGCTGCAAGGCAAATTCGTCCCACTCGCATACTATGTGCTCGACGTTGGTGGACACGATAGGGACTGATAGACATAAGTTTATACGATTCTTTATCGTCCCGGTTTGGATGAGAAGGTAGTATTTTTTCGAACTTCGCAGGTTGTCGATCAAGGATCTCCTGTGCAGAAAGACCTGTTTTTTCGCCGTATGTAACGCGCCATAACCCGTCCCGCGAGATCTTCGCCGCCATGTGCCAGTTTTCCGGGGAAATAATGTAGTTCGTGTCGCCGTAGCCATATTTGTCAAACGGGTAAAATACCTACATCAGAAGGTGAAATGGTTATTGCAATTCCTTAGGTAATACATTCGGCAAAGGAAGAGATGTAGGGAAAAGGTGCTAACATACATTTGTTGCCACGAGTTGCTGGTCCCAAGTCTTCCCCGGAAAACTTTTGTCCCCAAAGAGGCTCCGTCGTACTTGACTCTTCGCCCCATCACAACCCACAACGTACGAAGCCTCGAATAGCTTGAGACCCGCTTCAGTTTCAGCTTTTACCCAAGCCTTGGTTGCATCCTGGCCCACGCTGAGCACTTTGTGATTCCAAGAGACCTTAGCTGTGGGGTATTGAGTAAGCCTTTTCAACAAAAGCGGTCCTAGTCGATCCAGCGGCAAACAATGCACCGAATCTATGTCCTCGAGAACACCCCTATCGAGGCTTGCCAAGAGGGTTCCATCTGGTTTCCTCCATTCGACGGATCGCGGAATGAATCCTTGCTCCCGGATCTCTTCCAGCACTCCAGCTCTCTGGAACTCATGCACAGCGGGTGCACCATAATGGGTTGCGCGCGGCCTGGTATCGAGCGCTGGCAACGACTCCATGATGTGTACTGGAATTGACCGCTGTGACAAAAGCAGCCCTAGTAGTAACCCGGCTGGACCAGCACCTACAATCAACACTGACTGTTGTATATGGGTTGCCATTGTTTGTAAATTCGCTAGGGGATCATGCGATCGAAAAAAGACAAAAGTTGCAAAATATAATGCTCAGGTAAATTGCAATACAACGAAAATGAAGTCGTGGGAGATTGCTGCAAATCCGTGTACTGTTCACATACAAAATGAAGTCAAGAGAAGAGTTGTGAAATACTGTGGACTGAACGGCACAGAAATACGGCTATGGCGAAGATAATATGGCCCAGGCGATAGCATTACGGAGTTCGGTATAGAGGTACGTACTTCATTTTTGGACACGAACCAATAATGAGGCAATAATATGTAGCAAAATTCTGTCCCGAAAACAGTGGTTGCTGTGCTCAAGAATTGAAAATCGCAAGAAGGCACTTATGG
>JAAVUB010000422.1:0-18508 GCA_014898885.1 Fusarium lyarnte (nom. inval.)
AATATATAAATATTCTATTATAGGAATTAAGAGCTCTTATAAAGTAAAAGGAAGGAAAAGAGAGGTAAAAAGGTAAATTAAGAAAAAGAAGGTTTTAGTATTTAAGGAAAAACTATAAATATTAGTAGATTAAGGCTAGTTTAGTAAGTTAGTAATAGATTAGATTAGGTCTTAAGATAATATAATAGAAAAAATATAAGTTAAGGATAAATATAACTTAATAAACACTTAGGAATCTTCTTTATAACTCACTGCTTTCTAATAAACTACTTAAGATATAGCCGGGATGGTATTGCTTGGGCTATAGGGTAGGGTACTAGCGGACTGGCATAACCAAGTTATATGCCTCCCAATATCGAACATCTAAAGATAGCATAATGGGAAAAGCCAGCCTCTATAATAATGTCCTATCTCTTAATAGAAGGTAGCTATCAATATAGAGATAGAGGAGTGTGGTTAACACTTAAATCAGTAACCCTAAAGTGAGCGGGACTTTAATTTCAGCCACTAGTTCGTAAATATAAAAAAGCTAAATAAGGTATTAAGAGTTTTAATATACCATAGCCAATTAAATGTCTTTATCCTTATATCAGGCTTATAATAAACAAAATCGGAACTTTTTAATATCTTTTAACTAGCTACTTTCACTTTTAATACTTCCATTTACCTAGAATTGCTACCTAGCCATCGATTATTGTTAGACTTATAAATATCGTATTTCTATAGCCAAGCGTCAATCTACTAATTTTGCCACAGTACCTGCAGAACGCTGATGACCTATAAAGATAATCTTTTAACTAATATAGCAAACTGTTAAAGTCGTCAAGCGCACAGTCTTTAGCCTGGCCAGCCTTAAACCATGAACATTTCTGACGGCATAGACACGTTCCAGGAGTGTGCATCGTTTCCGTTAGAATGAACCTCAATCTCGACTTGGTCGTACTTATTAATATGTTTCTCGTCATTCTCGCGATTATTCTCATTGTCATCTTTATCTTTATTATCGCACTCACTAGAAGCGCCCTCATCTCTATTACATTCTTGGTCTAGATTCTAATTAAAGTTCTTTACCTCGCGCTATAGAAGAGTGACTGGATATAGTATATAATGTATTATAATAGTTTTATTATATTTAAGTGTTAAGTTATAAATGTCTTATTATTAATATATTCTAAAATACTAAACCCTAAATATATAATAAATAAACCTTGTCTATATATTAGTCTGAATGGCTTATAAAGAGGAATTTTTATTCAGGAGGAAACTGTATAATTTATTATATAAGTATTACTGCTGATATTTCCGTAATTGGGCACAGTCCACTGAATATGATGGGATGCTATCTATTTACTCTCGGCTTTGCTATTAAATTCATTACTAAACCCATTTTCTAACTATTTTCTAAGCACATATTGGTTTTAGTGAAATTCTAATAAACCTCTATATAGTGTAAGTCGCTCTATCCCACTAATAATAAACAGAAGTCAGTGTTTATGTGATTCTATAGCATAGCTTAGAAACATACCGATTCTAAAGCCTGTTGTATCGGGATTGAGCCAGTGAGGCGGAGAACCTCGTTAAAGTACTGTCGAGTTACTTTAAAAGGCTTGCCCGTTAAATTGGGAATATACTGGCCGATCAGCTTTTTTGAGCCAGCCTTATCAAGTTTGATCGATCTTTGTAAGCGTCTTCGAAAGGTGTCGACACCTGAACGAAGATGAGATGAATGAAAAGGGACGTCCAGGCCTTTCAACGGAATGGACGCTTTGCTTCGACCTAATACTATTGGCGAGCGGAGATTTTTGATTTTTTTCACTGATTCTCTGACGGTGTCAGTGAGACTGAAATAGCCATCATCGAAAAAAGATTTCGAAGCATGATGTGTACGATCGAGAACGACACCTAGACAGTGTAGCGCAATTGTCTAATTTGCGAATGAACCAGGTCAGCACTTGATGGCTCATGGGCTTGAAAAGTCATAAGAAGTCACAACAGGAAGAATCTCTTACCTCTCCGGCGCAGACATATTGAGAATCAACCACGTTGTAATTAACCACTTCGAGAAGCCACTGTCCTTCAGAAGCAATCTGGGCAACGAGAAGCCCAAGCTTGTGGCCGTCAAAATCTGATGATGTAAGTTAGCTCATCGTAAGCTATGCATAGAATAGTTGGCATGAAATGGCCCATACCTGGTGATACCCGCGTCGGATCTACAGCACACATGGCATACTTGGATCGACCATGATGGTCATACGTCACTGTAGATTGCATGACCAAACCGCGATAAAACACAGTAGAAATGAAAACTTCAAGACTCATGATACTTCCCACGGCCATCAATGCCGAGTATTCGCCAAGGGAATGCCCAGCAAAAGTCACATTTGCTGGGATCAGCTGTCGAGCCTCTAGGTCTGCCATGATGGCTAGCTCCATGAGCCCAAGTGCAGGTTGAGTAAACTGCGTAGAAGACAGCAATCCCGACTCGGAGGTAAATACATATTTAGCAGTATGTTCGTTGATCGTGGGAAACAACTTCTCCTCAATGATCTGCCCGTCTAAGCCCACACGTTCACATGTTAAAGCCATGTAATTGGAACGCACGTGACGGCCATGTACACCACCAAAATGCACTGTCAGAGATGAAGGATCATGGCGCACAATGTCGGTAATTCGGAATCCTAGCAATAGTTAGTCAAATAGTCGGATATCTGAGGCCAGGTTAGGAATAAATAACCATATTCATGCTGGAAGTGGTCATCAGCAGTATCCCAAATCCGCCTAGCCGCAGCGCTTTTGTCACGTAGGTCCATTCCCATGCCTTTCCTTTGGCTACCTTGGCCCGTAAATAGCAATGCTATAGGGAGCTGCTCGATCTCGTAGATGCCCAAAAACATAAGCTCTTCTGTCGTGGTCTTGCGAACTTGAACCTCGACAACGCGAAGTCCTCGATGCATGGCAGTGTGTTTGATCGAGACTCCAAGTCTATCTCGTGCAAAAACCTTGCCTGAAAACAGTACATGAGATTTCTTCAGCCTGCTCATTGTACCTCCGCAGAGCCAGGTGTAGACAATTTGCAGGACCTCTGCGCTGAGGTGCATACCGTGGACTATTGGGCTTGAAAGACCTGCTAGGCTTGCAAAGACGGGGGATACATGGATTGGGTTGAAATCACCACTAGAGACTGAATAGGCGATGGTTTGCTCGCATGTCGCAGCTGCGAAGGATATATCCTCTCCCTTGAAAAGGTCTAGCGGTTTCTCGAAGAGCGCAGCCTCACTCGGACAGTCTGTCTGTTGACTGAGAATGCTGTCCATCAGGTTCAAGTAAGTGTCATCAGGAGTTTTGAGATAACAATTCCCGATGATCGAACCATTCAACATGGCACACCCCGTGATTTGATGACATTGGATCTGCCCGTTCTCATCTAAATGCATCAAGTCCTCCAGTTGAAAAACCACTGATTTACCAACAAGGTCGGAGATACCGCTAAGAGGCTGAAACCAAGGTGATTGAATCAGTTGCATTGCACTTGTCTCATCCTCCAAGAGAATTTCAGAGGGCTGTAGAGTAGACCTCCGGAATAAGTGATCCCGATGAGTGTCGTTTCCAACAAGCAAAAACCGTGTCTTTAAGCCTAAGATGCAACTATCTCCTCTGAAAACATGTGCTTCAACTTGCACCATCTTTCCAGAGGGCTGCAAAACGACTTCGGTGACTTTAGACTTTGTGTGCAGGACATCGTGGACCATAGGTGGAGAATGATCCGGGCTAAGCGTTATCTCATTTGAGACATGAAGAAGCTTCAGTATGTCTGCATCAAGCTGGCGGCTAAAGAGGGGCTTTATCAACGCTTTCCAGGCTATGACGACGGCAAAGTCCAACAGCACCTCTGAAGTCGCCCACAGCGTGGATGACACGGAAGCAGGTAACCTTGTACACTCGTTATACTTACGTATAGCATCTGCCGTGACAGTGTATGGTCCACATTCGAACTCGTCATATATAGACACATGACTGGATTCATGACTCGTTCCGAGCCAAATGCGGTGATAGAGATCTCTGATCATGGCAGAGCGATCACCAAGACTCTCATTCATAGCGAGTTTTGAATCTTGGTATGACAGGCGGGTGGTGAGCGTGATAGCCGTGCTCTGTGATGTCGGGTAATGGCTGACCTGAATCGAAATCTCACTATTTGACTGCAAAGTTAAATCTAAGACGTCCAGATGTGTTTCTTCTGACAGAAATTTGGAGAATGTGAATCCTGATCCGGTACCAGTCTTTAAATTCTCAGCAACATGAATGTCCATACTGCGTAATCCAGAGAGTATGGCGCTGAACGGGTTCGGCACAAGTCGTCGCCCATCTAGTACTCTTGGAGAGGCCAGTAGTGTCTTGGCCCAATTCAAATTCTTGTCTCGAGATTGAAGGATATGAACAATCCACTGTTCCAAAGTATAAAGCTTATGGTTTAGCGGAGGTGTCGAGATTTCGGCATGATTGTTCGAAGATGCAACTTGGCTGTCGTGAAATGGAGAGTTATCGAAAATTGGAACGAGTTCCCTCTGGCCTCGGTAGTGAGTTTCCAGGATTGCTGTAGCCCAGGCAGTGTGAATATTGCCCAGAATCTCGCTGACGGGCTCGTCGATCTTTGTAGAGTATTGTGCCGCCACAGGGCCATGCAATATGCAAACGCGTTCTGCGTCATGATTGGGAACCGCTGCTATATCCTCTGACTGCCAAAGTGAATCTTTTTTGAACCATGTTTCGAAGTCTGCGTCGAGAACTGGAATGAACGGCACTGGCTTCTGTCCGCCTCGGCGAAAGAGTTGCAGGAAGTATATGCTATCTTCATAGGTAATGAACTGTGTACTTGCGTCTGTGAGCGTTGCTAGAGTCGAGCAAGGGTCATCTAGGTCCTCTACCAGGGTTTCCGATTGGGAATCACTGGTTCGATGTAGTCGCGACATGGTCCGAGTGAGCAGCTCTGAAAACAGTTTCTTCCACGATGGATCGACCCATCGGCGCTCCGCCGCGACATATGCGAGCTCGACAAATCGGTAGAGCACTTCGCTGTATGACATTTCATCAAGGTCCACAGGGTCTCGAGCTGGCCCACTGCACCCGAACCAAACCCTGTGATAATCGTGATTGAGCCGTCTGATGATTTCATCGCGCCGTTTAGTAATCTCAGCCACACGTTCTTTGGGACCGAGGCAGAAGATTGTTTTGTCCAACTCATGCCATAGCCGAACTGCGCGAGTAGCGATTTTATGAATAGGTTGTCTCATCTCTGAAATGACAGAGAGAACACCGCCAGTAGGACGTGAAGAGGTACCACTCCATTCACTATCCGGAGCACCCTTGGCTGCCACAATAAGATGTTTGGTTTCTGGGCTTGTGTGCGCTTCCTTGGATACCATGACTCGACTGCCGAGGAGTATCCCATCCACTGGCATTCGCGGCAGGCCCATATTTGACGCCCATGAGCCCGTGATATAAGGCAAGGTGTCGGATGAGCCACCAAAGCCACTTCCAACAACCAGGATCACATTGTCTTGTGCTCGAATCTTGCTATACATTGAGATCAGGGGCGCATGGAAGTCTTCCTTCGAATGGTGTCCTCCACCACGGCCACCTGTCCATTGAAGAACAACAGGTAGTGGTTGCAAAGCCTTTGCAATCCTGAGTGTTCTCTCGATCGCTTCAGTTGATCCTGGTTTCAAGGCAACATGCCGAAGCTGTAGTCGTTCAACGTACCCCTGCACAACCTCTATCGAGGGAACGCCCGCCCCAATCGACAGACCGTCGATCTGGTAGCCAGACGTAACCAACTGCTCAAGTTCATCGATCTGCCACCGCAGGCTAGTAGGGCTGCTATATATCACATTGCAAGTAATTCCCTTTCCAGGATCTACCCGGTCCGCGATGGCCTTGATAGCAGCAGTCAAAGAGCCTCGATCGTGAAAGCCTCCGCAGGCTAGCTCTACGTGGTACCCCGCCTTCATCACAGCGGCGACAAAATGCCAGGACGATGTTGTTGGCGTCATTGCTGCTACCATGATAGGAGATTGCAAGAATAACCTGGTGAATCGTGTGTTGACAACGAGCTTATTTTCAGTGAAGCGTGTGAGGGTAGGCTGAAAAGAATCTGCCCAAGGCTGAAGTTTTGAGATTCGCTCAGAAGCTTCTGGACTGTGGTCAAATAGATCGGGCTTGTATCCCAGCTCTGTGTTCGAGCCATTTAAAACTGTCCCATGAATAACGCGAACGCCTTGGCCAGCTTTTAGGCTGTTTGCAAGTACCCCAACACCCTGTGCACCTCCAGGCCCGAAGTCTAGGATATGAGTAGCATCAGGCATATTTAAAGCAGCAGGCCAGTTGACAACTTGACAGCAAACCATTTGAATCAAATCAGGTACAAGGTTCACTCTCCCGTTATTTCGTAAGTCTGATCCGTCGACTGTTGAGAAGACCGGTATCTTCAAATCGCATCCCCGAAGGATGATTTCCTGACAGTCCTCGATTGCCCTGGAGGCCGCTACACGGAGGTAGCTATTATGATATGGCGCAGCAGCTGGAAGAAACTGATAGACTAGATCCAGCGCCTTCTTGTTGCGATCGAAATGAGTACAGAGTCCGCGAAGTGACATTGGATCGCCCGTTACGACATAATTGGAGTCGCTGTTCCTGAGCCCCACCTCCATTTGAACCTTTGTGCGTGGTAACATCTTATTCAAATCCTCGACTCTCGTCATTAATGCCTCTCTGGTCAGGCCACGAACTGAAAGCATTGGGGTTGGGATCTGCTGCCCCTCCGCCAAGCAGGACTCAGTTATCAATCGTGGCAACACGTGCGGTCCGTACCATTGATGAATGCGAACCCCCATCGAGAAGCTCACTGTCATTGCTTGCAGGGATAGTTCATGAAAGGAAGCAGGGGAATCCACGGCAGCAACAGTAGCAGCAGCTATAATGCCTTGGGAATGTCCCGTTACGCCAGCTAGGAACCTCTGTATATCTTTCAAGCTGCATCCGGAATAGTGAAATGAGATTTTGAAGTGCAAAAGTTGCAACAGAGTTATGAGGGGAAAGCTAATAGCAGAGGAGAGAAGATAGGGCCTTGATGGTATGGGTGTGTCGTTGTCCTTGTCAAGCCAAGCTGTCAAATCCATTCCCTCTGGGAAGCAATCTTTGACATCCATCTTCTCTGTCAGATGTTTGAACAAGTCCGAAGCTGACTTGACAAGCTCACCAACCAAAGGTTGATAATCATCACAAAGTTCAGCCAGTTCCGCGAAATAGTCATTGCTATTCCCCTGTCCTCCAAATATCACATAAACCGTCGACTCTCCATCGAGGCTTGATCGAACGAGGTTTGAGACCTCGAATCCAGCCTGACTTCCCAGCATGGAATTTGCTTGAACAAAGGTCTTGATAATTCTTCGCTTCTCACTTTGAGGAATTTGCAAATGTGCAACGATTGTGTGAATGTCGTTTGCAGCGAGTACTGTGTCTTCGGCGCACTGAACTAACGCCCGAGTGACTTCCAGAATCTCCTCCCTCGTGAAAGCTTGATTGTTTGCTGGCTCGTTCACAAAATTGATAAAAGACGACAGATAGTGCAACTGACTCACAGTCTCGCTGTGAGCAAGGCTTTCAACATCTGGGTATGATTGGAAGCCACAAAGAAATGCTGTTCGGAGCGTAGCGGTGGCTTCGTATACATTTTTTGCGACGCTAAGATTGAACTGTAGTTCTTGATCATAGATAAAACTTCGCGTGTTGGTGGGAACAGTCAGTGACGTTGATGATGATGGAGTCGGAGATGAAGATTGGTCGCCATTCATGGACGATACCTCGGATTCCATATCGCCAGGGAACATCATGCAGATGCTTGTAGTGTACCTCAACTTTGTATTAGGCCTTTTACGTAAGCGATGAATCGTGAGATTTGTTCTTGAAATCGAGTGCAGAAAGGCTGGGTTGTGAGATGCGATAACTTTTGAAGGGATTCTTAGAAGCCAATATCTCACATGGCTCTACCTCTCGCCTAATAAATTTACAGCTGTGGTACTAGGTACCATGTTTTGGCTACTGTGCTTCTGAGAGTAACTGCATTTGGAGTCATTCACTCAGACTCTGAAAAAGCTTTCTGGACATGCATGAAGGATTTGGTGTGTCAACCAGTGGTGGTACGACATTCCCTACATGATGCCACAGACGGCGTAGTTTGAAGTGGCACCACTTCAACTCTAAACTTGAGATATCACGCAAGGTGTCTATAAATGCGGTTGAAGTTGTTGGAACCGTATAAGCCGGATACGGAACTCCGTTTAAGTCAGCGATGGAAATCACAGTTAAGCGTTGCGGTGAATTGTAATTCAGTATACTTTTTGGAATCTAGAGCAATGATTAATGCTACGGGATCCAAGCAAGTATGTCAACTTAACTAGAATAGCTTCGAACTTTTACTATCGTCTAGGTCTACTAGAGATTTAAATAGTCAAACGAATAAGACAAACAAATATATTTCGTATATAAGTAGCCTGAACTAAATATCCTATTTATTACTATATCTACTTACTTTGCCTCTGGCTGGACGACGGCGTCGCAACAGCGAAACTGCAAAATAGGGCCCTGCTTAAATGCCGTGACGTGATCATGTAACTGATATTCGTCAACCATGCGACGCCCATCTTCATCCTCCAAATGTCCCTGGCCAATGCAGCCTTCATTACCAGGCGCACGGCGAATGTCAAACTTGCTTAGTATAGTGGCAACCGACAACATGAGCTCCGCCATGGCAAACCCCTTACCAATGCAACTTCGGGGTCCAACGGAGAAGGGATTGTAGGCCGACTGAGCTAGTTTGTCATTCTGCAGCCAACGATCAGGGTTGAAGACAAAAGGGTCGGGATAATACAACTCGTTGTGGTGAATAGCGTAAATACCAACTCCTATGGTGCACCCTGCTGGGATGACATGTCCATCGACAATTTGGCTGCCGCCGAGCACTCGTCGCCATAGCGCCGATGCAGCTGGTGGTGACAAGCGCATGCTTTCCTCGATGCATGCTCGAGTGAAAACACATTCGTTTAACGCCCGACCCAACTTCACATCTTGGCTTGTAGAGAATGAGCTACGTACTTCGGTGACAGCCCGAAGGTACATGTGTGGGTATTGAGTCAAGTAGAACAGCGTAGCCGCCAGAGCGGTTGAAGAAGTGTCTGTGCCAGCAACTATCAGAGTTGAACTCTCAGCCGCTACTTCGTTTTTAGTGAAGCCCCGTCCGGTCTGACTATCCTTGGCGGCGAGAAGGTGGCTGATGATGTCGTTCCGTTCCAGCGGCTTCGTTGTCAGACGTTCTTGTACCAAACTTGAAATAAACTTGACAAAGGTGTTGCGATGCTGGATGGATTTGGGGAATAAGCGCTTGTCCAATCTCCAGATATATGCTTCGGGAGCCTGAATTAATACGCCCGTTCGAATATTTGAGCCTTCAATACTGTCGACGACATAGCGATACTCGCTATTTCCCAGAAGATTATACGGTCGCCCAAACACAACGTCTGCCATAATGTCGAAGGTGAGATAGCTGACTAGAGATGAATACGTCAGTGTATGTCTTACACACAAAGAAACCTTGGACGAAACTCACACCATCGGGCCATATCATAACTTTCAGACCACAGAGTATTCGGGTCTGAATGTCCCTCAATTTGCTGACATAACCTTTCAATGTGCTTTTTAATCGTGTCTTCAAAGGCCCGGGTTGATGAGTCTGAAAGTCCTTGGCTGAGGATCCGGCGGCGGATCCCGTGAGCTTTCTTATCCATTGCCGTGAGGACGTTGGGTGCACGATGCTGCATTGCTTTATAGTAGGGTGACTTTTCAACATTGGCGCTTGAATTATAGATATCTAGTTTTCCCATTAGCGTCTGGGATAAATGGATCGCGACAGATATTTCCAAACCGCGCGGCATATCCTACCTTTGAGTCCAGTAGCAGTATTGACAAGAAGTTTGTTGTGTGAGTAACGGACAAAAGGGCCTGATGGTAATATGTCAGGATTTGGAATTTCGCGGAATCGAGAGTTGAACAGCTTACCATATTTATCATGACACCTCAGCATGTCTATATGTAGAGAACCTCGCCAGGCATGATAGCCAGAATGAATGTTAGATATTCTGGCAAGAAATGGGCCAGGGTATTTGGCTAGTGGGTGAAACCACAAGCGATAAACTATGATAGCGATAACCTTGAGAGTTTATGAGTTTTGTGACTGTTTTCAAGGGGTTTTCAGGAATCGTAATTACATAAAAGAATAATAAAGCTGTCGGGATTCCAATAGAGAATAGTATTATTCTCGTTGGTGCCGCAAGGATATTACTGTAGGAGAAGGGCGCCATTGTTTTGAGGAGTTGAGCAAACAACTACGATGGCGTTCTAGTGAGCTTCACTTGCTTTTTGAGAAACGAATGATAAGCTAAAAGGATAAAGGTAAGTAAACTGGGATACTTCATCTACTCTCAATAAGGTTTCTAAGTCTGAACGACTGCTAGAGGGATGCAATCTCTATGAGTATCATAAGCATAATTAGTCGTAACACCAACGCGTGGCGCCACAGAGTGTACGCACGTACCTATGCGTTAGTATTGGCACATTGGGTAACGGTAATCCGGTAAACTCTTGGAAAAGCTTAAGGTAGTGATGGGTTGAGTGGTGCCACCAAGCACCCCCGGTGCCGGTGTATCTGGTCCCGTTTCTGCAGAAAGAGCACATGAATAACGGTTCAAATTCAAATTATATGCGTCCTGTTTCAAATTATTTTAATAATATTAAGAATAGAAAGTATTTTGTAAGGCTATGCCCGAAGCTCTAGAGTCTATTTGTTTTACCTTACCAGACTTGACATATATCAAGAGTGACCAAAATGGAAGCAGAGCGTGAGCGAGAGCTATCTGAATTACTGTTAACTGAACTATTATCGTATGACATGGAATCCTTTCCCTCCCGAGCCCAGACGATGCAGCGTTGACGAGACTCCATTAGGTATCAATTTGCAAATCCAGTGAAATGGTAGGTCATTCTAAAATTGGCGCCTTGAGGTTTTGTTTGGTGAAACTAATTATGTGGTAATAGGATCGAAACACAAGATGTTCTTCTGAAAGACAAGGAAATCAATCGCATGATAGAAATTGGCCCTTCTAACACTTTGACAAATATGGCAAAGAGGACAATCTCGAAGAAATACTGTGAGCACGGTGCTGCTCTGCGGGAGCTGCGTTTGTTGCAATCATTCGACGAACATGCTGCCGAAATATATTGCGAAACTATGCCAAGCCCAGAACGGCAACGCAGACCCTCCGCAGCCAAGGAGCCTGTGCTAAAGGCTGCCCCAAAGACTACCCCTCCTGTCCCAGTAGTCACAGCTCCGTTGCCCGAACCTGAAAGACAGGCACCTACGATGCCTATCAACGTGGAAGATGTGCCTATTCAGGCCAGAGATGTTATTGTGGCAACAGTCGCGCAGAAGCTTCGAAAGCAGTTCCTAGATATCGATTGTTCCAAATCGATTGCGCATCTTTGTGGAGGTACGAATATATAAATCACCAATACCAGTTTGAGAAATCCTTTCTAATTCAATCACTAGGCCGATCGACAATGGAGAACGAGCTTATTGGCGATTTGTCCCTGATATTCGACCCGTTACCTGACAGAGTGGAAGAAATGGGAATTTCGGAGCTGTCACAGATTGTATCCGGGAGTTCGTCCACCGCGAAGCTCATGACAGGTCATGCAAAGCTTACCGCGTCAATCTTCACGCACAAGATGCCGGGGGATTTCACAATGACGGATGCTCGAAAGCATCTGGAGGTGCAGTGGAGATTGGGAGCTGGACGACAGAATGCAATATTGTTGAGGATGGCCACAGAGGTTTTGCCCTCGCGACTGAAGACCAACGCAGAGGCGACAATGTTGCTGGACAGAATAGCTGAAGCTTATGCTGATGAACAAGGATTGAAACTGCAGCCCATGCCAGAAGTACCTATGTCAGCACCTACGGCTAGCTCTGAAACGAGGCTTACAAAGGGACACGGCGATGTTGAATACTATTCAGCTTCTGCAATTCATTCCTATACTTCCAATGACACCTCACCCTTACAAATCGAAGCATTCTTCAACCATCAGAAACTGCTTAATATTATCAGGACGGAAAATGATGCTTTGCAGCAAAAGATGGACCTCCTCACTACGGAATTAGGAGATGAATTCATTGAAGGAATCTTACCAGCATGGGCTCCTTCAAAAATTCGGAAATACAAATCTTACTGGAATTGGGCTCTGCAAGATCTGTTACTGCTAGTCAATAGTATCTTGCGTGGCGAAACATCGTTGGACGATTCGGCAACACGCAGCACCTGCGACATGATCGTTCGCCGTTCGAATGATCGTCTAATTGATGTTATGCGTTATATGCTGAGCAGCAAAAAACTGGCAGGAGATGGTCTTTTGGTCTCAATGGCTAAGAGCGTATTGGCCATGTTGATCGAAGATAGTCAAAGCTGGCTTTCCTGCTTCCAAACATCACGATTCTTCGGCCAGGACCTGGATATCTCGCAAGGAACACTAGGCGCGGACTCGTTGGAAGTGAAAGTCAAAACACGTTCACAAGGCACCTGGAAGTATGATACTTCACTTACAGACCTTTACAGATCAAGTCTAGCTTGTGTATGCGAAGACGGGTTGAGGCTCAAAGGAAAGACGGTCCTCTTAACGGGCGCCGGGCCTTCATCTATAGGACGAGAATTACTGCAGCATCTCTTGGTCTCAGGGGCGCGCGTTCTCGTTGCGACAAGCCGTTTTTCTCCCGCGGCGTGCGGTGAACTTCAAGCTCTTTACATGAAGTGGGGATCGTCTGGTTCACAGCTCGTCGTCGGTCCATTCAATCAGGGCAGCAAAAGAGACTGTGAAAGCCTGGTTCGGTATATCTTCAGCACCCAAGAAGGACTTGGATGGGATCTCGACTTCGTTGTTCCTTTCGCTGCAGTGTCTGAAGAGGGGCAGATCGATGAGCTTGCGTCCAAGTCAGAAAAAGCCCATCGCATCATGCTTACGAATGTGTTGCGGCTTTTGGGGAGTATCAAGCGGCACAAGCAAGCTGGTCCACAGAACACGAGTCCAGTCAAGGTTTTACTTCCTTTAAGTCCGAACCATGGCGTTTTTGGCAGGGATGGACTGTATGCAGAGTCCAAGGCTGGACTTGAGATGCTGTTGAACAAGTGGTACTCGGAGGACTGGTCATCATATCTTACTATTTGTGGCGTCACGATAGGGTGGGTTCGTGGGACTGGGCTCATGGCTATGAATGATGCTGTGGCTGCTGAAGTTGAAGTGAGAACCGGAGTCAAGACGTTTTCTCAGTCTGAGATGGCTCAACGCCTCGCTGCTCTTTTGGTCGAACCATTCGCTTATCAGGTCGAGATTCAACCTGTCAAGGTTGATATATCAGGTGGCATGACTGATGCAACTGACCTGCGGTCAACACTATCTGTTATTCGCCGAGATATCAGGCAAGGTTCGACTTCTACTCCTAATCACCAATATTTGCCGTCATATCACCATGCCAACCAACCCGAAATAGGCAAGCCCTTTTCTTCCGTGTCACCAATGGCAAATCTGAAACTTGACTTTCCTCAACTGCCTGATTATGAAGACGACATTAGTCCTCTCAACGCTCTTTCTGGTATGGTAGACCTGGATAGCACCGTGGTCATCACAGGTATGTCCGAGGTGGGCCCATGGGGAAGCTCCCGAACCCGATGGGAGATGGAGGCATTCGGAGAGTTCTCCCTCGAAGGATGCATCGAGATGGCTTGGATAATGGGGCTCATCATACACTATAATGGAAAGCTCGGAGATGACATAGGAGGCGAGCATTACACAGGCTGGGTGGATGCCAAAACTAGAGCTCCTGTTGCCGATGTTGACGTCAAAGCCCGATATGAGGAACAGATCATCCAGCACGCCGGTATTCGCTTGGTAGAGCCAGAGCTGGATAATGGCTACGATCCAAGCAAAAAGCAACTGTTGCATGAGATTGTTTTGACCAGGGATCTGGCTCCGTTTGCTGCGCCACCTGAACTCGCTAAGCAGTTCATACAAGAACATGGCGAAAAGGTTGATGCTACACCAGGAAACAGTGAAGATGAAGACTGGACTGTTCGACTACGCAAAGGAGCCACGATCCTTGTGCCAAAGGCCCTTCGATTCGATCGTTCTGCAGCTGGTCAGATTCCTCGAGGCTGGGACGCGCGCAGATATGGTGTGCCAGACTGGGCTGTTGATCAAATCGGGAGAGAAACACTCTTTGCGCTGGTAGCTACAGCTGAGTCACTCCTATCATCTGGTATTGTTGATCCTTATGAGCTGTATCAGTACATGCATGTATCAGACGTTGGTAACTGTGTCGGATCTGGCCTTGGCGGCCAACAGGCTTTGAAGAAAGTCTTCCGTTACAGATACCATGACAAACCAGTTCAAAGCGACGTGCTGCAAGAGGTCTTCGCCAACACTACAGCAGCATGGATCAATATGCTTCTTTTGTCAAGTTCTGGCCCTATTCGAACCCCAGTTGGAGCTTGTGCAACTGCGGTAGAATCGCTGGAACTAGGTTATGAGCTTATCACTACTGGTAAGGCCAAAATCGCTCTCGTGTAAGGGTTACCTCCTGATAGCCAATGCAGCATGGAACTAACTAGATCTTTTGCAGTGGCGGCCACGATGACATGACCGAAGAAGTAGCATACGAGTTCTCCAAGATGCGCGCTACTGTGAACACAGACGAGGAAGAAGCTCGAGGTCGCGTGTACAGCGAAATGTCTCGTCCCATGACAACAACACGGGACGGTTTTGTGGAATCTCAGGGTAGTGGGATTCAAATCCTCGCTAGTGCCAGGGTAGCCATCGACATGGGTCTTCCAATATATGGAATTGTCTCGTGGGTGGGTATGGCAAGCGACAAAACAGGTCGAAGCGTGCCTTCTCCCGGAAAGGGGACATTAACCAACGCACGTGAGACCTGTGACACAGACAAAAACCCTTTATTGGATATTCACTTCCGCAAAGATCGGATCACTAGGCACCGGCGGCAGATCCAAGTGGATCTAGAACAGGACTTGAAGTCTTTGGAACAACGGTTTGCTACTTCAAGGAGCATCACAAGGAGTGAAGCGGACAAGATGAGTCTCTTTCTGCATAAAGAAGCCGTCGAACGCAACAACCAAGTCCTAAAGTCTCTTGGGCACACCTTTTGGACTTGTCACACAGATATATCTCCTATTAGGGGCGCATTATCGGCATGGGGTCTTACTATTGACGATTTAGACTTTGTCTCGCTACATGGCACATCTACCGTTCTCAACGACAAGAACGAGGCTAGTGTGATTCAAAGCCAACTTTCTCACCTTGGTCGTATGCGAGGTAATCCTGCCTACTGCATTACCCAGAAGTACCTTACCGGCCATTCAAAAGGTGCAGCTGGTGCTTGGATGATCAATGGTGCTCTTCAAGCTATGAATACCGGCCTGATCCCTGGTAATCGAAACGCAGACGACATTGCCCCGGAACTCGAGGACAATGACTTTCTATTCTTTCCTCATCATAGCATTCAGGCAATCGGCCTTCGTGCTTTCTCGATTACATCATTTGGCTTTGGGCAGAAAGGCGCACAGGCAATTGTTGTGCATCCGAGATATTTGTACGCCGCCCTTTCTGGTGCCGAAGAGTTTCACCAATACAAGAGGAGGTTGCAGGTCAGGCAAAGACGAGCGACAAGATTCTTCCAGAAGGGTCTTGCCACTCAGACATTATTTGTTGCGAAGGAAAACCCCCCATATACCGAGGACCAGGAGTCTCGTGTTTTACTGAACCCTGAGGCAAGGATGGAAGGTCAATACTACAAGCATGTTTGAGATTTGTCGAATATATATATTTAGTGCAGAGAATATACAAAGATTGTCAAGTCTTAGACAGGTAGAGATATATACCTTTTGCCGTCTTATCAATCTACAAATAAAATCCAATTAGTTAAAACAAAACATTTGCTCTAACTGCTTAGGCAGTTGATCTGTTGTTGTAGATAGACTATGAATAAAGTAGCCGTAGACTCGGCAACATGACGAAGAACGTATTTGTATATTTCATAGATAGGCACCTTTCCATCAACCGATCATGGTACCGGTGAACCGTAAAGTTGGGCTATTTCTAAGAGAGCTTATTGGTGATATGTTGAAAATGTGTGTATTTTTGATGGTTCGAGAAACAGTAGAATGCTGAATACAAGCCCGACATACGGAGATACAGAAGACTTTTAGAGCATGTGTTATATGTAACATACTACAGCTCACACCTATTGCCTGCCTCTAGATATGTGCTACTATCTCTTCCTCTCAACATGGAATGGCCCCCTTGTAGTTAATACCGTGGCATCGCTGTTTATCTTTCCTTTAATAGCAAGAGAACCGCGCTCCTTGGCCTGCACAAGAGAGTGTCATAATATCACCAAAGGCAGCTTTCTTGTTAGAAGTCTCCATTTGTCGGATTGGTACTTCCTCAATTGGGGCCTCCCCCACTTGATGGCACCATCCAAATGCATCCTCAGCCCTGCAACGCATTATGTCGTCCAAGGAGGTCGACAACCTGCGAGCATACCGCCCTTGGTTGGTGGTTGCATCCAGGTATCGAACTGTCTCGCGAGAGTTTTCCATGGTGATAGATCGAATGGAAACGACCGAAGCTGCGGTACCGACGGCAACTACCTCGGAAAATTCTGGGAGCTCGGTATACTTGATCTAGAACATGTCAACCAAGATCCTTCTGGCGTTTCAAGGCCTATTTGGACTTTGTATCGCAATGAGGGGATGCGTTACTTACTGGTCTCTTTTCCACAGTCCATCCATAGTGCCTAGCAAGCTGTAGACAACAGTCACTTGTTGTACTGTCGATAATGCAGGGACTGCTGGGTGCCACGACTGAGACGGCCCCCTCATCAGAAACTTTAATCCCCAGAAAGCCGCTAGTTGAAAATTCATCGATCTCGGTTCTGGTTTTGCTGTCAAGATGTAGAGTCATGCCGAATCCATCTGCCTTGGCCTGTTCACTCCACTTCATAACAGGCGCATAGTTACCGCCAACCTTTGCGTGTCCTAGGCCATGCGGCGCAGCTCGATCAAAGTCCATGAGAATTAAGGCATCTTGAGCTGAAACTCCGTGATATGCTGCCGCGGGCTTGACATAGACGCAGAATTTGAACTCTGAAGGAGGAACGAGTCCAATCATTTCTGAGGATCCAAATGCAAACGGGCGGATGTACAGCATAGCTCGAGAGGTATGGGGTGGTATGTATGAGGAGTTGGATGTTACGGCTAGCTCGACAGCAGCTAGGAAAAGGGATTCGGGTATGTCGGGGATACTAATGGTTGAAGTTGAGTGGCTCATTCGTTTGGCGTGCTTATCAGGACGGAAAATGGACACCCTCCCCGTCGGAGTTCGAAAGGCTGTGATTGTTAACTCCCCTCAGTGGCTGTTATCATGCATGAGTATTTACCTTTCAGGCCTTCATAACACTGTTGTCCTAGGGTTTAACCAGGTCAATAACCTCGAGCTCAATCCTTACAAGGTAGGGACAAAGATGCTTACCATATTGCAATCCAGGAGCTAATCCGTGAACCCGCAAATAAGGATCATTGATAAACACGGGATCACTCCATCGGCCGGTAAATATGCTGTAAGTTGATTCAACATGGCCCAAGCCTAGATGAAATGTCAGCATTAGTACATAACCTATGCTCGAAAACATGAACAAGATTGCTGTAATGTACTTAGGTTTGCAGCAATCGAAATCTTATCCCAATCTATTTTCTTGATGTATTAATTTTCTTGAGGTTTTTTAGTGTATTTTGTAGTTATTAGAGACTGACCTATAGATGCCGCAGGAGGTAGGATTTGTGCCATAATCGCCGAATGGGGAGCTCAAGACAATATTTTATAAACAAAGCGCTGGAACTTCTAACTTAAAGAATACTTAAAAGCTATTTGGAGTATTGCCAAATACCTGAAATCTATATTATATCTATCTATTAACGAAACGCCCCTTGTGTAGAGTGGTGACACTTTTATAAGTGGTGCCACCTAACCATTTAGAGTTTCACATTGAAGGAGTACTATCCGTAACCCCTCTTTCATCATAACCCCTCTTTCAGTAAGTAAAATAAAAAAGCCACTACTAAAAATTAATAACTTCACTTATATAGAACTTAACTGAATTAATAGAAATCTATAAGATTTTTCATTTTATAAATTATAAATAGGATTTATCTATTATAATTTTTTTTTTTCGCTACCTGCTATAACTACCTGGGTAGTTGGTGGGGTATATTTTCCTCTCTACCTTTAATAATATCTTATATATATAAGACCTTCTTATAAAGTTAGGTCTTAATAT
>JAAVUB010000423.1:0-22829 GCA_014898885.1 Fusarium lyarnte (nom. inval.)
CTTTCAAGGTGTGCGGCGCGATCTCACGAGGAGTGAAGCGATGACTTCGTTGAAGGAGCATTTTGAGAGGTGAGGAGGCCGGCGAGGCGGGGGCGGTGGATAATCCGTTTGTGAGGGGGTTGTATGATACTTGGGGGGAGACGCAGTTGAGGACGAAAGTTAGGAGTCATAGGGAGATTGGGAGGAGGTTTTATGGGGAGGTTTATGAGAAGTATATTGAGGATTCGTGAGGGAGAGAGGTGATGACGTGGGGTGGTTAGGAAGTGTCCGAGAACTTTCCGTGAGGGTATAAAGCTCCGAGACATCGTCACTACGTCCAATTGCTTCAGTTCTACTCTGTATCAATTAATGGTTGACATTATATCAAGATGGCGCTCGAATTACCCGCGCGACAGACATTTACAGCCCGTAATGGCAATGTATACTCATACATCTTCATCCCTCCAACCTCCCAATCCAGAACCCTTCTCTTTCTTCACGGCTTTCCATCAACCCTCACAGACTGGATCCATCAAATCCGACACTTCTCATCTCAAGGTTATGGCGTCGTAGCTCCTGATCTTCTCGGCTACGGCGAAAGTAGCAAGCCAACAGATGTATACGCGTACCGCCTCAAGCCGATGAGCGACGAGGTCATCGACCTTCTCGACCACTTGAATCTCAAGACCGTTGTTGGAATCGGCCATGACTTTGGCGCGACGCTGCTATCCAGGATGGCGGCTTATTACCCATCGCGCTGGGAAGCGCTCGTGTTTCTGGCTGTTGGTCCACCGAGGCTTGGGACGCCGTTCGATGTCGACACGATCAATACCATGACCAAGCAGTTCCTGGGGTACGAGATGCTCGGATACATCCCGTGGCTAGCCGATTACAGGTCACAGGAACTTCTCGAGGAGAATGCTGAAGCAGCGATGAGCCTGGTATTTTGTCGCGATCAGGAAGAGTGGGAGGCGTGGTTTCACCCTATTGGCAAGATGGAGGAGTTTGTGCGAGAAGACCGCAGACTTCCAGTTGCGTCGTGGTACACTGATGATCTGCAAAAAGCACATCTCAAGGCATTCGGTTCGGCTGATGGGTACAAAGGCGTGTGCCGATGGTATCGCATGTGGAAGGATAACCTCTTCGCTCCCGACGAACAAGGCTTTGAAGACTTCCACATCTCACAACCCGTTCTCCTCATCGTCCCATCAGAGCCCGAACAATCCGCCGCTCAACAGCAGCAAATGATCTCATCCTGGGCACCTCATCTTCAAACCGTCAAGCTGGACACCTGTCACTGGATCCATATCCAAGCTCCCTCCGAGACCAACACCGCAATCCAAGACTTCCTCGCCTCACGCAGGGAGACTTAGCTGTTCAGGCCTCAACCAATCAAACGTATCCAAAAGATCAAAATTAAAGTCCAGCTGCGTCGGAATATCCCAATCCAGCGTATCCAGCGCCCCTCCGCCTGCAATCGGTGCATTGAGGTTGTGGTCCAGTACACCCTGTATGACAGCTTTGCAGTCTGCGCAGAGATCGGCATTGGGGGCGGGTGGTCGGACCCAGTCGAGAAACCCGATCAAAAGACTGAGCTTTTGGATTATGGCGGAGCGGCTTAGCTTGGGGCAGTCGGGATGGGTGCCACAGAATGTTGGGCGGAGGAGCTCGAGACAGAGGATACCGCCTCCGGGAGCAGCGAAGGCCATGAGCTGGAGATGTTAGAGGGATAGAAGTCTGTAAATGGGAGACTTGACTTACAAGCCACTCAAAGTCTCTTCTCATGCCGGAGAAGCGATCTTGGTGTGTCCAGAAGAGAAGTGTTAGAGTGACCATCTCGAAGCTAATCGGGAGTAAACGATTCTCATCAATGTGACCGAGTCGAAGTAGCAATCTCTCCACAAAGAAGAGATTTTGCATGTGTTCTAGTCGAATAAGGATTCGTGAGTATACTTTTTGGACATCGCAATCTGGATCGTCGAGTTCGTCGGGTCGATGGATGAGATTTGCTGGGAAGCTCTTATACGTTCTTTCAGCGCGAGCTTTGATCTCACTACTCTTGTCAGTAAAGCACCAAATAGAATGCTAGTTACATACGTGAGGGTCTCAAAAGTGATCTTGACGCTATTCGCAAGTGCAATCTCAAGGAGCTCATCCTTAATGTAAGCAATCTGTGAACGCGCCCTGACCATGGACGATCCTTTCAGATCACCAACATGGCGAAAGCCATTGGCATCTAACTCCTGCACCGCATGTCGGATAGTGGCTTGATCGGACTCAAGGTCCAAGTCTGTCAAGTCCAACGGAAGAGGGGATGAAAAGAAGCGGCGGCTGAGGAGCGGCGGACGGCCTGTAAATGAGACGAGGACCTTGTCGATATTGAAGACGCGGGCAGTTATGCGACGTCTGTGTTCGGAGCAGAGAGAGGGGATGTAGTTTGCGTCTTCTGATCCGACGTGTCGGCCAAGGAATGTGAGGAGTGCGACGGTCTCTGCAAAGTAGCGCCAGCATGTCAAACCTGCAAGTGTTAGCGAGCTTCAACTCATGGGGTGAACATCAACTCACCTGCGTCGCCTGAGACGAGAGACTCGGTGGTGACTCGTCGGTAGCAAAGATACAGCATAAGGTCATTCCCAGGTGTGAAGTGTCGAGCCAGCTCAATGCAATACCCCAAACACTTGACCACAACCGGCGCATCGAAGCTCGGCGAGCCATCCCAGTACGTCCAGATCAACCCAACCGACTCCCATCGGATATTGCTTCCCGTGAACTGATCAGTCCAAGCCTTTGCACTCGAGTGCTCATCGCGAAAAGGCCGGGCTGTGTTATGGCTTACATGACGCGCCACCACATCCAGGTCCGCATCGTCTCGCGATGTGAGATACCGTCCCCAGTCTTTGTGAAGCGTGTCTATGATCTCCTGAATCGCTCTGAAGATCCATCCGTCTGTGAGACAGTGAAGCCTATGCGCCATTACATCATGTTGAGATTGAGGTAGACACCTGAGAACGTAAAGACTCATCTCCCTCAAGTGAGACGGGAGGTCAATCACACTTCTACCCCTCGGCACCCTCGGCTCGACCTCCACCGGGGGCCCGTGGACGAGCGAGAGGCTGTTGCGGGTTTCTTCAAAGACAGCATTGTGACTGGTGAAGCCGAGATAACCAGGTGCCACGGCGGGTGAAGGCGTTGAGTCAGTGCTCGGCGGAGGTTGATGCTCGGTGCGGACGGGGGACCGAAGCCGCTGCTTCTTGACTGTGGCACCCGAAACGGTGTAGACGCACGTCTCGTTCCGCTTTCTGCAGCGTGAACAGGTTGGCTGGCTGTGGTCGCAGGCTACTTTCCGCGCTCGACATGGATCGCAGGCTTGAGGACGACCGTTTAGGCGTAGGAGGAGAGGGGCCGTTGACATGGCGCCATTGATTACGGGGTTTGCTGATGAATCCGATGATGATAAATCTTAATTCTCGGCTTGGAGCTGCTTCGGCTTGAGATATCGGTCTCAAAATTGTGTGTTGTGTTTGATGTCGGGGTCGAAAAATAGAGTGCTGAGCGTGTGGGGTTCGGCCTGAAAATAGAGTACTCGGCTTGACTATAGCGTACTCGGCCTGGAATTGGTGGACTCGGCTTGACAATGAGTGGCTTCGGCTTGAACTCGAGTGACTCGGCTCGAGAATAATGGGGAGTTGGGCTCGGTACCCACTTGGTTCAGCTCGGCTTACAAGGGTTTATACTGCTTTTGGCACGCCGAGTGCTAGTGCAGAGTGCAGAATGTGTCACTCGGAGTCGGATTGAAGCTTCAATCATGCAGGGCTGACAAGATGTGATCCATTTCAAGGGCGCTGAGATGTCATTTTTAACGTCTGTGACTCAATCGGTTGATGGTGTGTAAGTTCTGTCTCGAGTATAAGTAGAAGCTGTGTCCCAGAGATTTGAGGCATCAGAATAAGATACATCAGCATTACAGTCTACAGTCTACAAGACATTTACACTGCACTCAAAGAAGCACTCTGCACTACACACTTATAAAACGACACACAACACACAACAAACAACTCTTCAACATGTCGAACCCTACATACAAGAACGCCAACGTCTCCGAGACGACACTCGTTGACACAACAAAGCCTTCAACAAGTACCAAGCCTGGTATGTCTCATTCATAACCTCTCAATCACTTTCACTAACAAGTCAGGTCTTGAAACAACACCCTACAAGCCTTCACTCAAGGAAAAGATCCAGAGGAAGCTCGCAGGCTCTGTCGACCCTACAAAAAAGCCAGCCGACCCCTACAAGTCATGGGAAGCACGATCAGGTCAGCAAGATAATCACTAAAACTCAACGACCAAAGCTAATGCGTTTTTAGTAGCACTGCTCTAAATGGACCGAGACATGACACCTTGAATTTTGGTTAGAGTTTTGGACGTATGGGAGCACGCTATGATTGAACTTGTCTTTTTCTTTTTCTTTTTGTTGGCTGGAGATATCCCTGTATCAGAATGAACTGATCTGTCGCTTTTGCCTTACGATCTAATAGAATGCATTGGTGCTTATTCCCATTCCTTCGGTCCCAACGTCAGCCCCAACGGTAAAAGTAAGCCATGACTGCCGCGCAATGTCGGCAGATGCGGGCGCATATACGCTCCAGTAGCGTAACCGGGAGTGTCGGGATAAGCGCGCTGATCTGATCTGACGCTCGCTTCACTGCGAGTCCGAGGCATCCTCTCTCGTCACGACCTCCCACTCCGCGCGGTCGACCTCACCCCTTGTGTAGATGACGCTCTGATCGGTCCAGAAGTGCACGCTGCTTCCAAAGTGGTGTCGCGCGATGCTGGCGATCTCCTTGATGGTGTCTATCGTGCCGGCGTCGAAGACGCTCGTGCTGCGCAGGCTGAGGAACAGGTCGCAGTTGTTGGGGTTGGCGGGGATTCGTGGGTTCTGGGTGAGCACGAAGTGGATGAAGCGCTTGTCGAGGAAGCTGGGGAAATCGGCGTCGGTGGGGAGGACGAGGAGGCGGGTTTCTTTGTCGGTTTCGTAGACGGTGGTGATGTCGTCGAGGAACGCGGCGTAGCGGGTTTTGTTCTCGGGGGTAGGGAGGAGGGCGGGGAAGATGTCGAAGCCGCAGTCGAAAGACATGATGAGTGTGTTTATGGGGGTGATGATGGACGAGATGTTGCGATGGCGAGTCGAGATGGAGTTGATGGCGAAGGGGTTGAGGGGAGATGGAAGTGGTTGAACAGCAGTGCTTTGCGCTCCTGCCTGGCGCTGGCAACTGCGAAGCCGTTTGCTCCAGTATTTGTGCACACTTTGCTCTTAGTTTCGCGGCTTAAACAAACAACTTGTTCATTTGAACAAACTCGCGATACTCTAAACTACAAATCTTGCTTCGAAAGATGAACCATAAATTAAACACCATGAACAAGCTTTCGATCCTCCTCCTCCGTATGTTGAGAACAAGACCAAGAGACCTACATGTGTAACCAAGCTGCTGTACTGATAGGTCCAAGTCCCTTTACGCTTAATTTACGAGCAGATACTCTGTGGTGTTGGTTGTCTGCCTCCTTTTTGTTTGGAGTGAGGAATGATGGCAACTGAAGTTATCGCCAAATATGGGGGGACTCGAAATACAGGGGCCATTTGCGTGGTGTACAAACTAACAACCACACTGACACAATAACAACAGAGGCAAGTCTGACAATAAGGAAATGGACGGTGCAGCATTTCTTGGGGCACAGAAGAATCAGTGCCCTGGGCGCGAATCACAGTTATATCCCGAACAAAGGCTGTTCATTGCGACAACTTTGCAAGCAGATCCGCCACGACCAAGTTGGGTCTCAAACGTAGCAATAAACTCATGAAGCATACATCCGTTGCTGCATAAATAGTTGAATTGATGTGAGATTGGGTAATCGAAGGGTTTGGCATACTCCCTGTAAGAAAACTTAGGACCTTGACCCTAAGGGATGAAAATGTTCAGGTAATTTAGCCTAAGCTTAGGGGACTCTTTACTAAGTTCATTGTGGCATCCTGTTCTAAAGTCTTAAGGTTTCTTGCTCCTGGGGGTCCCTTGATGGAATTGACCTGCTCCCCTCATGGAGTTGAGTAAGATACAACTGGATAATCTGGCAGCCTGTGAGTGAGATCTGCATGGAAATTAGACGGGAAGTCGTGGAGTGGCTCAAACCCAGGGAAAATGTTGGCAAGATAAAGTCAACAGTAGCGCACAACTTTGCTGACACCTCGATGCTACCGACCAGCATCCTTCAGGATCCATGAGCCTGACCAGAGCCTTACTCCCAGGCCTGGCTGACGAGGTCTCGGCTATTTCGTGTAAAGAGGTCTAGGCTTTGAGCTCAGATGCATCCCCGAGTAATGAGTTCATGCACAGCTTTCCATTCTTGTATCTCAGGAGATAACTTGCCTGGGATCAGCGCAGTGGTGCTCAGAATTGCCAGGAACCCTGCTAAATGCAGATTTGGCTAAAGTAGTGAGTTTGGGTATGTTGAAAGTCTTGTGTGATCAGATATAGTGTGGCCCGGCTTGGGAAACCATGTTGTTGAGTGCAAGCGCCCTTACGAGCAAGTCAAAGTTGAGAAAGGCATCGGTGTCAAGAAACCTGGTACTGATGTATCCTGACAGGGCCGGTGTTCCCCCTTGGGTAGGGATATCCATAGCAAAGTACGCTGGATCCCAGAGACCACCGTCAGGAGTTGTGGTCTCTGATAATTGTTCCAGTGATGGATCTCGAAGGATATGTGAAACCTCATGCTAGTGCAGCAAGTTGACCTTGTCAAATATAAGACAAAGGACCGTTTGTAGCTTTTTTTGTCACTATGAAGATCACTCGACGACTTAACTTCATCTTGAAGGTCAAGTTGCAGGTTAACTTTGCCGGAATATAGGTGGAGGTGGGGACTTGTGATCCAAGGTAACTGAGGCATGTTTCCTGCGTAAACGTAGACAAGAAGACTATTAGCCATGTAGAGCAAGAGGTTCAACTTCCACGACGTTATTTTCCTCCAGAGTTTCCACCACTGTCTCCATCACCGTACCCTTAAAGCCCATATTCCTGCACAGCTTCCTGACCTCCTCCTCTGCCTCCTCAACATCCCCAAGTGTATAATACCCCCACTGCTTATTACACCGCATCCTATGCATCCCATTCCAATACCTAACCCTGTCTCCAAAATACTCCTTCGCTATAGCGAACACCTCGAGGACATGGGCAACCGCTACTTCTCGTGGTAAGCCACCGTTCCCGAAGCTGAGGCGGAAACTCAGGAAGTAGTTGCAGTGTTCAGGATGGGCAGGGATCTTGGGGTACTTGGGGAGCGTGAAGTAGTAGAAGGCGTTGGCAGTGTCTGTTATGAGGAGTGGTTTGGCCGTGGAGGGATGGAGTCCGGGGGAGAATGTTGTTTTGAGGCGGGTGAGGAAGAGAGCATAGTGGGACTGGTTGGAGGGTGTTGGGGGAAGAGGAGGGTAGACGCTGAAGCCGCACTCAAACTCGACGGTCATTGTGGGAGAGGACTTGTGTTGTTATTTATACTGGTGATGAAGAGAAGTAAAACGTTTACAGAGATTGGTGTAGCGGCGATGTTCAGCGGCTGTGTTCAAGCTGCAGATGGAGACCCGATGGCTGACGAGACGGCAAGGGGGGTCACTGGCATCACTGAACCTGGCAGGATCTCAGGAATTATATATCAACATTGAAGTTTGCTGTTTTGAAGACATCCTCTGCCTGTATAACGTGATGTGCCCGTTGCAAGGTTATCGCAGAGCCATCTCCACATTCGAGGTTGTTGTCAACCCATGGAATCCTTTGTTCAGACAAGACAACCATGTGACTTCTTTGAGGTCAATTCGACATCTTTTCCAACAAAAAAGCAGTATAACTACAAGTATCCGTATACAGAACCCCGCATTGGGGAATTAATTGACGTGTTGGCGTGATCGTGGCAGAGTTCGTGAAACAAACTTAACACAGCAACAAGCTCATCCACGATAGTAATTTTACGCCACACGGTCGTTCAGCCATTGACATCGCAACTCAACACGTAATAAAAACTGCCCATTCTTCCCTAACACCCAATTAGCCCTTTAAAAACTCTCCTTCGCTCTCAGTTTGAATGGCTCCGCTGCAAAAGCCTTGGTATGTCCATCATTACATGTATCAACAACTTCTCAAAATGTGCTCTTAAATGATCAACAAGAAAGAAAAAAAATCTCAGTATTCTATTTAACTACTGGATGACTGTTCATGAAGTATAAACTGCTCGAGTCAACTGATATGAGGGCTCCGGGGGACGTCACGAAGTTCTAGGCTTGAAGAGGACTGTTCCGCTGACCGTGTCGACAATCATTTCAAAGTTTTGAGTGCAAAGATCGGTGTATTGGAGGATAAAATTGGGTGCCTAGAGAGGGGAGAAAGAAGGAGTTGCAGGGTGTCGAACTTGACACTACGGCATCGAGGCCTGCAAGGGAGTTGGACTATGTTTGCTCAGGATGCACCAGTGACGACTATTGTTTGCCCAGAATCGTTGTCTACATTTGTGCTGTTGGGATCTGCAAGAACTGCATGGGCGAAGAGAGCTTGTCATGGTGTTGAGTACTCAAAGGGACAGTCGCTCTCTGAGCCCACGATAGCTTCTTTGCTTAGGGGCAACCCTATAATTTAGACCAACAGTGTACTGCGGCCACATCGCTTCGTGTGTCGCACCAACTATAGCATAAACTTCATCCCCAGGCCTCAATTTCGACTCCCCTTCGACACGCCCAACACAAACGGTGAAATCACACCCCGGAATATGCTATTCCTCAATACGTCTCAATCAGGTTCACCGTGTGACAGCAACAGCATGCACCTAGAAAGGAACCTAAACATATTTTATTTCCGTGCAGGGTACATTTCGTTTAGCGTGAGTGAAGGAAGACGTGGAGGCGAAATACCCAGACCTCGGTCTTGGAAGAACTGGTACGAATTGCGTGCATTAGATCAGATCAGATGACGTTTAATCTGATAAGATCATCTCGGTGAGCGATTTTCACGGACCCATTGTTACAAGAAAAGCAGCCAATTAGACGTGAAGGTGATGACAGGTTAAAATCAAGGGTCTCCACGAGTTCAGGGCCGGTGCCGGACTTGACGATGCCGAGGTTGTACATGTACAAGTGTCTTCAACATGAGCATGCTTTGTAATTTATTGTGATGAAGCTCTCTGCAGAGAGAAGAGATACGTGAGGAAAGGACCTATCAGTAAATGCCATATCAAACTGCATGCATTGTCTCAGGGGATCTCGACGACATTGGACGGTTCTTCACCCCACCCCAAGCCCCGAATTTGGTGATAGGCACATCTAGCCCACTTGAGTGGCTCCCGCATGGACGCGGCCCAAATCAAGAGGCCCATGGTTATATAAGTACCTACCTACCTACCCGATGCGCTGTCAAAAAACCTGTTCTTGCTGATCATCCACCGAATTTCTACAGCATGACTCTTTTCATCAATGGCAAGATCCTCTCGAGGACTGTCGCCAGTTTGGCCGACGAACCCACCTTTGCTGAGAGCATGTACATAAAAGATGGCATCATTCAGGCCGTCGGTACAAAGGACGATGTGCAGGCCAAAGTCACGGGCGATGTTGTCACGCAGGATCTTGGTGGGAAGACGGTTCTGCCGGGCTTTGTAGACGGGCATATGCATCTTTTGTTACTGGGCCAGTCGCTGAGAAAGATTGCGCTGGAGGGCTGTAAGAATCTGGAGGATATTCTTCACGAGCTGCGCACGTATGCGAAGGCCAACCCGGATGTTCCGCGCATCATGGCAAAGGGATGGATGCACTCCATGACTCCCGACGGTGTGACGGCCAAGATTCTTGATGAGATTGATGAGAGGCCGATTTATGTTGATACAAAGGACATGCACTCGACGTGGTGCAACTCAGCGGGCTTGAAGGAGATGAAGGTCGCTGATCTGGAGGACCCGCCCGGTGGCATCATCGAGAGGGATGAGAACGGCAAACCATCTGGAGTCCTCAGCGAAGCGTCCATCTTGTCGATTGTCTGGCCCACGCTCGCACAGCTTGCGTCGAATGAGGAGCGCATCGAGTGTATGCTCGCTGCGTTCAAAGCGTACCATGCGTCAGGATACACGGGGATCATCGAGATGGCGATGGATGAGTACAGCTGGGAGAGTCTTGTCGAGCTGAAGAGGAGACATCCCGATGTGGCGATGCGCGTTACGGCGTATTGGATCGTCAAGCCTGCTGATACGGTTGAAGAGCGCACGCGGCAGGTTGACAGGGCGATTGAGCTCGCGATGCAGTATAGTCTGGAGAGCTCGCCCGATCTTCGCATCGCGGGTATCAAGATCATCTGCGACGGCATCATCGACGCCTGCACGGCGTATCTCTCTGAACCGTACGCTTCAGTCGCGTCACCGCCGCCGTTCTGGTCAAGAGAGGATCTTGAACCTGTTGTCAAACAAGCAGCTGATGCAGGAATCCAAATAGCGCTTCATGCTATCGGTGATGCAGCGATTCATATGGCGGTTGATATGCTCGAGAAGTACGGCAAGCCAGGAGCGCGACATCGAATCGAACATCTCGAGGTCTCATCCCCCGAAGACGCACAACGTCTCGGCAAACTAGGCCTCACAGCTTCCATCCAGCCCGTCCACGCCGACCCCGCCATCCTGCGCGCTTGGCCACGCCTCATCGGCCACCGCCGCGACCGCGCCTTCGCATACCGCGAGTTCGCCGACTCAGGCGCCCTCCTCGCCCTCGGCAGCGACAGTCCCACGGCGCCGTGGAATCCTCTGCACAACGTGTACGTGGCGGCCACGCGACGCTCAGCGCGAGAGCCAGAGTGCGAGGAGGTGGTGAACGAGCACTTCAAGCTGGGTGTCTGCGAGGCGATTGTTGCAGGCTCGCAGGGCGCGGCGAGGAGTGTTTTTCAGGATGAGAGGGTTGGGACGCTGGAGGTGGGCAAGTTTGCGGATCTGGTTGTGGCGGACATGGAGTGGGATAGTAGGACGTTGCTGAAGGCGGAGATTAGGGAGACGTGGTTTGCTGGGAAGAGGGTTTGGAGTCTGTGAGGTTGGTTGATGGGTTGTGAGCGTGGTGTTGGGGTTGAGGTTTGGGATGGGAGTACAAAATGAGATAGACAATGCAAATGGCGATCTTTGAGACTGTTCGGTGAATTGAGTACCTACAGTGAGAGCTGATACTGCAGTTACCCATCCTTGCTATGTTACATCGACTGTCCTTGAAACTGTTCAATGTTCATGTGTTCATGCATCTCTTTGCCAGCTCTCAGATCAACCATCACTCACTCCCTCACTCTCTCAATCAATGACGCACTCAACTCATCCCTATCACAACAATCATCTCGCCATCTCTCGTCTATCAGATATACAACATGCCAAGTTTATCTCTCTACCCACGAATCCAAACCTAACATCCTATCTCCTCTCTCGCATCCATTTCTAGCCTCCGCTTTCTCCACCGCCCTCTGTTTTCCGCGGGAAAAAATATCCCCCATCAGCTCATTCCCCCGCATCCCAGTTGTTTTTTAGTTAACTTACCTATCTCAGAACACCCCCTGTCTAGCGGTATCTCAACCACCTCCACTCAACTTATCGCAGCCTGCTCCACTGATACCCCAGATCATGAATCGTATAATCGCCCCCGGGTTCAAAAGGGCGCGGAGTCGCTGTTGTTCTCGCACAGTAGGACGAGTACCTTCTCCTCTGATCATACCTTGTTAAACAATTCATCATGGCGGATACAAAGAACGATATTGAGGTGGACAAGAAGATCATCCCTCTTGACCACGACGACGTCGAGGCTGATATTAAGAACGGCACAATTACTGATCTCGACGAGGCAGAGTTGTTCCTTCAGCAACATGGCATTGCTCACTCCCGCCTAAGTGAGCTCATGGCCGATGAAGATGCCCTCAAGAAACTCCGCAGGAAAGTCGACTGGTCGCTTATGCCGCTCCTCTGCGGAACATATCTTCTTCAATATGTCGACAAACAGGCCCTCGGATACTCAGCAGTATTTGATCTCTTCTCAACAACCGGCATGACTTCAGACGAATACTCCTGGATGGCGTCCATCTTCTACTTTGCGTACCTCGTCGCTGAGTGGCCTGCCTCATACCTCGCGCAGCGTTTACCAACAGGCACCATCGTCAGCACATTCGTCATTACCTGGGGCTCCATCCTCTGCCTCACAGCAGCGTGCCAGAACTTCGCCGGCCTCGCAGTCTGTCGCTTCCTCCTCGGCGCCTTCGAAGCTGTAATCACACCTGCCTTCATGCTCATCGTCTCGCAATGGTTCCGTCGCGAAACGCAGCCTGCGCGCGCAGGTCTGTTCTACTGCTTCAACGGCTTCGGCGCCATGTTTGGCGGCATCCTCTTCTACGGCGTCGGCCAGGCGAAGGGGTGGGATGTCTGGCGGACCATCTACGTGCTCTGCGGCGGACTGACTATCTGCTGGGGTGTGGTCCTGTTCTTCTTCCTGCCCAACAACATCCTCACCGCCAAAAGATTCAGCGTTGAGGAGCGCGCGATGCTTATTGCGCAGAGCGCGAGGAACAAGACGGGTGTGTTTAATAGGAAGATCAAGTGGAATCAGATCAGGGAGGTCTTTGTGGACTCGCAGATCTGGCTGCTGTTCTTCTTTACGCTCTTGAATGAGGTTATCAACGGAGGCATCGCCAATTTTTCCAAGTTGATCGTCAAGGGGTTCACGCATGATGCGCTGCTGACGACGGCGTATGGCATTCCTTATGGAGCTTGCAACGCCATCTTTATGTTTACGGGACCGTATGTTGCGTCCAAGTTCAAGAATGTGAGGACGATTGTCATGTGTGTTTGGCTTTTGCCCACGCTTATTGCGGTTACGCTGTTCTGGCAACTTCCTCGCTCCAACAAGGGCGGCCTTCTTGCTGGTTACTACATGGTATGTCTCCAATTACCCTCCATCTGAACCACTTCTAACCGTTTAGTGCGCTTCCTTCGTCGGCGCTCTCATCGTCGCTCTTCAAATGCCCGCCTCAAACGTCGGCGGCTACACGAAGCGAACTACCGCCACAGCTTTTGTATTCCTCGCCTACTGCATCGGCAACATCATTGGCCCTCACGGCTTCATTGGTTCCGAAGCGCCAATCTACCAGACTGGCTGCAAGCTCATCATTGGCTGTGTAGCAGGACAGGTTGTCATTGCGATCGCTCTTCGCTTTGTGCTCATCCGTCGAAACCGTCTCCGTGATGCCCAAGGCCCTGTTGTGGAGGATGAGAATGCAGTGTTGCAGGATCTCACTGACTTTGAGAACCCCAACTTCCGATACTCTTACTAGTTATGGGAGATGTTTTATGATATCATGAGTGTTGTTCAGTTAGTGTTAGCCAAGTCAATTGAAGCTTTGGTCTTGGACCTTGTATACCCCGGATTCGGTGATGACTCGGGAACCTGTGCGTGAAATCTGGGGTATTCCACTTTGGTGCTGCTTTTACGTAAAAGAATCAATGTGACCAGACTGTATGCAGGATGCTAGCTTGTTGATCCCTGAGGTTTCTTGGCAATATGGGGTAGACATGGGCTAGTCGAGGCGATGTTTGTTTCTCCGGACACAACACGTATCACTTGTTCTACACAGTCATGTAGTCGAGATCGACCGTTCAGTTTCATTCGATGTAATCTCTAGTCCTCCCACTTGGACGAAACTCTCCACCAAAACTCACACTGCTCATCTCCCCACGTAAACTCAACCAACTCAGCTGCCTTCCCAACCCCCGTCCCTCCAGCCCTCTCATCATTCCCCCTTCCAAGCAACATCGTCTTTCCCTTCCCACCCTCAAACGGAGTCCACTCCGGTCTATGCGCAAACTTGCCCTTTATAGCGTTTGGATCACCTTTGGTAATAAAACTTGTACAATACGCATGGAATTGTCCAGATACTTCTCTCTGTGCAGGTGAAATTTCCCGAACTTCTCGGTTGAACGTCTGATATCGCATTTGATCACCGTGATTTGCGCCAAAGAGGGCGGTTTTGTTGAGGGCCCAGTGGTACAGATATGCTGGTTCAGCGTTCGGATGGTATGTTGCCCAGATTACGGTTTGGCGGACGGGGCATGTGTATGCGTAGTGGCCGTATGCTGTCTCGAGGCGTTTATACTGGGATCCTACGCCGGGAATACCACGAGTGTCGAGATGTGGCGAGTCTGGATTTGTTGAGGGATCAGGATACAGCTTCTCGAGTTCCGCAACTTCAGTGGGTGTAAGATGCGGTAGAAGCTCACGGAAGAAGCCCGTGAAGTCCTCAGGCTTGTCGGCGGTTTTGGGGACGTAGAAAGCACCCTCGTTCGCAGCTGAACCTGTCAGGATGGGAACTCTATGGAACTTGCCAGACTTCCATGCTTCAATGGGTCGGCGTGAAATGACGTCTCCGTCGATGACAGGCTGCCATGCCCAGCGGATCGAAGGATCTGAGCGTCGAAACACCTCTTTGCCTGCCTTGTCTACGGTCTCTGAGGGAAGTCCTCGAAGACAAGTGAGTATCTTGGGGTCTTTAAGGTTCTTGAAATGTGAACAGGGCGTCAGGTTGAGAAGTTCCCGGAAATGCTGGGTGTTGAGCGCGGCACTTGGGGGATGGACTGCACGTGCAGTATGAGCTCCCGAGTCCATGATCGCTTTGTGGAATAGCTTCTTGGGCTGATTGATGTCCATGATGAGATGTCCGATCTGTGAATGTCAGCGACAGCTTGAGTTGGAGAGAGATGTCACTTACACCGTGAGCTGCAGCGCTCAGTCCCATGATGGTGACATCGTCAGGATCACCTCCAAACGCAGCAATGTTCTCTTGAACCCACTCAAGCGCAACATACATATCCTTCAATCCGAGATTCAATAGACCTTCGTTGGCGGTCAACTCAGTATTCAGTCCACCGAATACACCAATGCGGTATTGCATGCTGACAGCAATGTACGGCTCTTCCGAGAAAGCAAGCATGGTATGCGAGTTATGCATCCTTGCAGCACCGCGGTTGAACGCTCCTCCGGGAATAAGAACAGCGACGGGAAGTTTCCCCTTGCTTGGTGTATGTCCCTTCTTACGCCAGACGTTGACGGTGAGGCAATCCTCTGATTCATAGTCTGGGCCGAGGATGGGGTCTTTGAGGAAGGGAACAAGTTGTATGCCAGGACATCTTCAAAGGTCAGTATAAACTTCAACATTATACTTTAGCAAGTTACCTTGGTCCTAGATAATATGCTTCGATCGTCTCATTGCTCTCACCAACTGGCTCAGCATGTCTGAACCGTCGTTCACCGACTGGAGGCAAAGCATAAGGAATTCCCATAAACCCCTCCAGCGGTTCAGGAAACGTCCCATCATCAACAAACTTGCCAATAACAGTTCCCTGCTTGATCCTTACAGAAGGCAAGGCCTCTGGTCCAGAACGTCCAAATACATCAGGATACGCTGTAAACGAAGCAGCCAAGAGGACAGGCAGTGCAGCCAACCACGTCCACGAACTTCCCTTGCGTTCAGCCATGTTGACTACGATAACATACAATCTCACCCGTCTGGACGGCCATACAACTCGAACATGCTATTTAGATAACAGCCATTGACACTTTTCCGTCGGGCGCAACGTTCAAGTTCCCCGGACTAGTTCCCCGAGACTTTCCTATCTGGATAACTTGCAAGGAACCAAGTGGGAACGCTGATGCACAGAGTTTAGAGCTACGGCTGTCAAATTTGAGATCCGTGCTGATCGGCTGCTAAGCTTGGGCTCCGAGACGATAAGTTATCGAGAGAGGGGAAGTTGGCCGCGGGAAACTTGCACCCCAGTCAAATGATAGTGGTGGAGTCTGATCTGAAATCCGGGGTAAGCTGCATACATGCAGGGAGCTTTGACGAACGGAACAACGGCAGACTAAGAAACGCTATGAATTTGATGATACCAGAACTATGCTGTTATGAGATAAACTAGACCGACCCACGTATGCTGTCTATCCAAAACGCCAAGACGATGAGATGCCGAAATGATAACATGCTAAATCACAATTCCACGCTGGGACCATCCCCCTCTGCCTTTCCAAGCCCAGATCAATAGCCCAACAGCAACCCACACTGTAACAGTCTCGGCCCAGTAAGTCGGAGCATAGCACTGTTCACCGTAGCAGAACAAATCACCGCGCTCTTCACTCCCAGGTGTAGACTTTGAGTTGTTCGCGCCGTTCTGATACGTCGCTGAGTAGACGAGTCCCCAGAATGTAGACCCTGCTGCGGGAAGCATACCAATGATGCCGAAATTGGTAGCAAAGTTCTCAACGCCCCAGATGATCGTTACAATCAAGGGAGTTAGGCTGAAGATTGCGCCGTAGCCTGCGCCAACGAGACCAGAGACGAGCCAGAATCGCTCGGCGTGGTTTTGGACGAGGCCGGATGCGAGGATCAAGAGACCGATTGAGAGGAGTGATGCGAAGAAGGCCATGAAGGCGACGCGGGAGATGGAGAAGCGGTTGCTCACGGCCGAGCGAGCATGCGGTGCTTGAACATGCTGTGTTTGGGGATATGGCGCCAGAAGATCTGTTAGAGTGCCGATGAAGATACGAGAGGCAGTGTTGGTGACGCCAAAGATGGACACATGTGTCGCCGCTGATGTGCGATGGCTTAGACCTTCCATCTCAGGTGGTGTAAGTGTACCGATGATTGTACCCAAATTGTTGATGAAAGCCTCTCCTGGTCCAACGATCAGGAGGAATGCCAGAGCAAACGGCCACATGGTGCGATCAGACAGGAACGAACGCGTTTCAGCGTTGAGAACCCAGTTCTTCTTCCACTTTGCATCGTCTTTCGACGGATCAAGTAGCGCCGAGCTCTCCGTCTCATCACCAGTCGCGCCGTAACTCCTCTCGGACCTGCCGAGTAGGGAGCTTCCATCGAGCAATCCGCTCTGCTCCAGCTCCTCAATAGCCTCATCAATAAGCTCGTCTTCATCCACGACACGCAATGTGAATGTGCCCAGCATACCCATGGAAAAAGTCAAGATGGCGAGGAAGAGGAAGAAGCGGAATACATCCAAGTCACCCTTGGACCCGTCTGGCCGCGTCTCAGTGAACAGACGAGTTCCCGCTTGACTCAGCCACATGGGACTCAATCCAAAACAAGTAATCGGCGTGGCGAGCGCCAATCCTCGATAACGACCCTTTCCAAAATTCTTGGCGCAAGATGACACAGAAGCCATGTAAAGCGCGCATGTCGCGATTCCGATGCACACAAACGCAAACATCAGAAATGGAACGGACCAATCTCCATTGACACGGTATCCCGGATAGCTGCGATACTCGAGGTCCAATTTTCTATAAACACCCGCTGCGATGCCATATCCGCTACCGAAGAGGATTCCTCCCGCCAGCGCAAGCGGCTTTAGCCCAACGCGATCGCAGATGTAGCCAATGAGCGAAATAGGGAGATACAGCGCTACAGAGCCAGCGATAGCGACGGCATTGACCTGGAATTGTGTGTAGTGCAATCGAGACTGCAGAAGAGGCGCGTAGAGGGAGAACACGACGATGGAGCCGCAGGCGAGGGCTATGATGTTTGCTGCGATGAAGGCGATGAGGCGGAGGGCTTGTTTCTCTTTGTTCCGTCGCACGCGGGAGGATGAGTTGGAGGATGAGTTGGAGGATGAGGCGTAGGAGCTGTGCGTGGAGATTTGGTCGGCGTCGAGGCGCGTGTCGTCGGCGGTGGGAGACGACATAATGATGAGGTTGTAGGGTGTTGAGGAGGGAGGGTTTAGAGAGATTTCATGGTTGAAGTAGATAGAGTTGGCGAATGTGAATCACGTCAACTGGGACTGGTCCATCGCGATCCCACGTCATGGGTCATGCTCCGAATCGTACCCCACAATTTATGCCGAGGTCGGACAAAATTCCGGATCAGTCAGAGGCAGAGTCTTATCAATCTTATCAATCTAATGGACTTGGTCACGGGCTTCATCAAAATGCGTTGACTGTTGGCTCGTTGAACAGTGATTCGCGTGTTTCACCGGGTCAGACATGGAGTCAGAAGCATCATGCAGTAATTTACAGTTGCTTCACACCCAATGATACTGAACACATGTCTCGGTCGCGCAGTTCGTGATAAAGACTACCCTAGACAGTTGCGAACAACAACTAGGCGGAATGTCAGAGGCTAGGGAACAGCTGAGATGTTTATCTTGCGTCTCTGATACCGCTGCCCAAAAATGGAAGAGGTTCAATCTATTTTGTAAGATTCTTCTGCTTGTGTACATGTTATGAGTTGAGCGCTGTAGACTTAGCAGGAAAACATCACCGCAGGTGGGCAGTATCACACCAAAGTCAGTTGAAGTGATGCGACATCAACAATACAAATTCCAGTGGGACACCAAACTAATGACTAGGCAAAATATGAAGAGTAATACGTGTTACGACAATGAATAGGGCTTATCTGGGCCGATATTGAGTTGAGTTCCAGCGCGCAGGGCCCTTGGTGGTGTGCAATGAACGCATGGGCGACACTCAGGAACAGCTGCACAACATGTTCGCTTCAAGTCTTCCACCATCTCTAACCTAATGATATCATGTAGCCTGGAGGATTCTTTCACCAATGAGAGCTTGACACGACATAACTGACGCCGACCAACATAGCCTGTGACAAGCGGATGATCATCAAATCTGGGCAGCTCCTGGGCACTGGAGGAGAGGCATCAGGTTGTCGAAATGGTCTGTCGTATTCTGAACCAACGAAGACGAGAAAAACTCCTCCAGCAATTCACTGTCGGATAGCAAGGTTGCTGGCGGAGAACAGAGGTAGTGATCTAAACCCACGTCCCACGTTCAATGCTCTCCGAGCGGCAGGCTTCTGCTACGAATCACCACGGATGGCTCCAAATCCTCCGGTAGGCCTTATTTGTGATCGGTCTTGGTGCGGGATCTTTGTTCCTGATTGGATGCTCAAGTGTTACTTGTCGCCAGGCGAGTAGGTAGCGAATGCGTTCGGATGGCGAGGAGATATGAAATGCTAAGAGCTCGCGGGAGATCGCGCACTCGCAAAGGCTGGATTGGGATTGTCGATATTGAAGACGGGGGCATTTAAGGCTTAAGTCGTAGCCAGACGGCCTTGCGGCGCATATTGTTGCGAAAGAGCTCATGTGTTCTGTGACGATTTCCTGAGAGAAGGATCGCACTTTGTGAACATGGAAGGGCAAAGAGCACCAGTGGCCTATATCGGGTTTTTCGCGTCGATGAGGAGCTGTTGGCGTGAGATATGAGGTAGATCCACAACTCATGTTTGAAGGTATAAACATGTGCTGCATGGAATTCTTAGATGTTGTACCACATGAGCCTGTGGGACGCGCACCTCTGTAATAATACTCTCAAGCCCTATCAATCGATGTAAGAGTCATGACACAAGTTTCGGGGTTGATATCAGCCCGGGAATCCCTCTGTTGACTGGCGGCATTGCATGGATGGTTTGTGTCGCCTCTGTTCGAGTAACGACGACGAAGGGGTGGTCGCCGGGAGACCTGGCCCATACCTAGCCAACGGTCTGCAACAGTGTCTTGCATGCTTCCAGTTTGAACAAGATCGGGTTCCGAATGTATTGTCGTGTCTATGGATGCAGAAGGCGCTAGAACGGCGGAGTGAAGTGGATGATATTGGGGTCCTGCGGATACTACATGTTAGAACCTTGGGAACGCTTTTGAAATGGGTGTAATATACATGATGTTATAGAAGCTACACTGGAGGTGTCTTTGAATGGAACGAGAACTCTGGGTGTCTTCGCATGCTCAAGAAGTAAATGTGTAGATTGAAGATGGAATGTCACATTGCAGAAACTGTTGGGTCAATCGACGAGAGTAAGGAAGTTAAGAGTTGAGGGTTAATGAGTGTTTCTTGTTCAGCTACAGGCCGCCTCTTCTCGCCGACCACCGGACATCCTCTTCGCACACAGATTCAGTTGCTGTCAACATATATCGATATGGAAATGGCCGTACGCGGCAACCGCTTGTCGAGTTTGCTTTTGGAGCACTCAGTATCCATGTCTTCGCCCTCGACGACACCATCAACCTCCATGTTCTCATCTTTGACAACGGCCTCGCTAAGCTTCGCCAATGAAGCTGACCAGGACCCTGGCAAAGGAATGCCGCCTGCTTGGCCAGTTCAGGAAGACTGAAAGAAGTCGCTTGAGCACTGACTGCCAGAGCCAAGTTCTTCCTGATGATTTAAGCTCTCAGCCACAAGTCTCTGCTGCAAATAACACATCTCGCCAACCTCCAGCACCCCCAAGATTCGGTGGACTGAACTCCGCGTGGAGTGTCACCGCCCCCAAGAATGAAGGCGGGAGATGGGTTGCACCGTACACGGAGCGACGAGCGGCGTCCACTACGTCTACAGCACGCTCGATTAGGTGCTCGGTCCCTTCCATGATATCGACCGCCCGCCCGCTCGATGCGATGTTCGGTCCCTTACACCCGCTCGATGCGGTGCTCCGTCCCTTCCGACACTCCTGATCAAGCGTGCCCGGCTAGGGCCTATTGGATTTAAAGATTAGCGCCTGAACATGCTTCTCAGCGTTATCGACGTACCGCTGTTCACCTCAATATGAGGGATGAGTATTGGCGTCGCACCCCAGGGCGGGATGTGGTGGAGGGGAATAATGGACCTGGGATGGACCTGGGCCTGAGTACATCTACACAGGCAACCCCAGTACGCTGTCACGCCGGAGCGAGCAGTATGGCCTTGGGCCAACGCTGACGATGAGAGAGGCCCGAATACTGCAGAAGATGTTCATGTAACTGGGGAAGTGGATGCTGTGGCATGTCCATGTACGTAAAGCCACCGACGGGCCTGTTGGGGTGTCAAGTTAGCTTCCACAAATATGCCTCGAGTGTTCTCAACGTACCACTTTTCACCTCGTTATGAGGGATGGACCTTGCCATCAACATCCCCGAGAAGCTGGCACACAGACTTGGTCTCACAGACCCCGTCTTCATCGGGCGTGGGCTCGGAAGCGCGCCTTGGTCGGGCCTGTTGAGTGTCAGTTCAGCTTCCATGAACATGCTTGTCGACTGCTTTCGACGTACCGCTTTTCACCACCACCAGCCGAATGTACTAGCCCTGAAAATGGATGGCGCTCAAGCGCCTCACCCATACCTCGCGCTCAAGATAAAAATGAAGCCAGATTCTAGACCTCTCCATTGGCAACCATGTTGGATGGCAGAGTGGCAACGGGTTGAACGACCTCATTAATCGGCATGAAGTTGCCAGTGAGCACTTGCTGTGGTTGGTACGTCTGATTTGCCATGATCGAGGCAGCCGGTTCGTCATCGGATTCGATCTTCTTAGCCTTGGGGCACCGATTGCGACCTGGATTGTCCAAGTTGTGAGCCAGATATGTTATTTACAGCAGAGACTTGTGGCTGAGAGCTCAAATCAGCATACCGAACTTGGCGACCTGGATTGAAGGGTTGGTTAGTCTTCTGGATTATTGCGACCAGAGGGGGCAGAAGGCTTACCGGAAGTCTTCTTAGCAGGAGTAGAAAGGGCGCTGCCATCGTTCGACTGGGTCTTGAAAGCCTCAATCTTTTTGTTGAAAAAAGTCCACTGATTCATCCGAGTAGCGCGCCCGGGTAAGGCCTGTTGGAGTTCTAAGGTTAGCTCCTGCAAACATGCCTCAGTAGTGATTACATACCGCTTTTCACCGCATAATGAGGGACGGATGTCAGCGCCAACATCCTTCAACAAGTTGCACAGAGGCATGTCTCATCCAAGTCGCGTGCCTTTGTAAGGCCTAAAGAGATGTCAAAGTTAGCTCTTGCGAACATGCCTCTCAGTGTTCACGACGTACCGCTTTCACCTCATTACGAGGGATGGATGTTCACGTCACCCATACGCGGGGATGGTACCGCCCTGGAGGATGGCAGAAACTTGATGCGGAAAAGAAGCTTTGGTACCAAATGCGGCATACAATGAAGCCCAGAGTGTCGTCATTTGACTGTTGTTCACGCTTCGCCCCTAGAGCGGGGGGCAGAGGATCACCTCAAGTTGAGGGAAAGGTCGAGAGAAGGTGAAATGATGGCAGCGCGCTGATTGAGAATCCGGCGATTGTTTTGTGTCGCAAGGAGTCAAAAATACAGCAGGTGAAGAGGAGAATAGCAGGGGGAACGGGATCCGCTTTAGAGGCGGTCTCTATCACCTTCTGGCATGGGTCTTACTAAGGAGGTGGCACTCAACATCATCCCGGTGTGAATGGGGCATGAGCTGTGATAGTCTTCGAGGGCTATCGACAGGGCATTGCCGCCGGATTTCTCGGACTCAAAGTAGTCTGGGTCTTGAAGAGTTGCGAAAAGTCAAGAGAGCACCCGATGTTGGAGAGGCAAGGATCGAGATCTGCCTTAGAAGCGGTCCCCGTCACCCTCCAACGTGAGCCTCACTCTGTAGCCAACACTCACATCACCCCGTTTTTGAATGAGGGGCAGGAGAGCACCCAATGTTGGAGAGGCGAGGACCGGATCCGCAGCCCCTACCACCTCCAACATGGGCCTCACCCCGTAACTGACACTCAGCAATATCACCAAAGTCCGAAGACCTGGGATCGCCTCATCTGTCAAATGTCAGTGCAAAATCCAACAAAGATGTTTGGAGAGCGTCACTCACGCGTTGCACCTCTGCTGGGTCCGGTGCGCTCCCTACGTCCCTTGAAAATCCACGGGAGGAAATAATTCTCACGCCAGGTCGTACTGCATGAGGGGTTAGCATCGATCTTTCTTGCTCCCAAGAGTCATACTCACTTGTGAGCTCGGGCCGGCCAA
>JAAVUB010000424.1:0-39078 GCA_014898885.1 Fusarium lyarnte (nom. inval.)
TTCACGATACGACACACCCAGGTTTACTACTTGACTTCCCAACTGGGAAGCTGGACTTACACGCGTGCATGACCATAACGCGGCCCGGCGCGTCTTTTGCATGAAGCGTCTAAAAGAGGGACGTCTTGTTCATCTACATGGCTGGTCGCTGATGCGTCCATACTGACAGATGTTGGCACTGGCAGCCTCACTGACTTAGAACTTAACACACAGAACACGTTCCAGCAGAGCAAATAAATTTAGGATGCCCATTCAGTAAAAAAGAGACCGAGGTAAAGTCTTTGGGCCTTTAGATGTGCTGATTTAACCATGTAGGATGAATATCCGAAGGTTTCTTATCTCCCTGGACGTCTTCGATGCTCACAGTCATGACATTCTTTGAGGCTGATGAATTTTTTCTCTGGTTGAGGACCTTGGTAAACTGTTGGATTGACTGGATCGAATTTCCAAGCGAATCCTCGCCTGGCCATCTAAGAAACGCAAGTTTAGCTTGGACTTCACTTTGACATTGTTGTTGATTTGTAACAACAGAGTGAGTTTATCATGGCATTGGTTGCTTGGCTATGGGTGAACCTTCGGCATTTAGAATCAATTCCTCACCAAACCCGGCCAATTGAAATGAGCTTGCACAAGTAATCGCCATTCGTGTCAAGGATTAATTCCCAAGCTTTCTTATTCCTGTGGTTTGGAGTACAGCTACCGGCCTCTACACTAAAACAACCACGAAATGGGTATGACATCAGTCTCTGTGAAATGCATACCGACATTCTCAACAAGTTCAGAAACTTCGACAAGTAGAGGAAAATCCATATAAACGGAGATAAACTCGGCCAATATGCTGCGATTTCTTCGGGTTTGTGGAAATCTTGTGAGTGTTTGCGCTTGCATGGTAATCATGGACATGCACCAATATGTTTGCAATAAACAAAAAACTTGATTGAGATTGATTGTAATTGTTTCTGATATCAAATTATATTTGGTTTAAATCAGTCAGACAAATTGTTTAGAATCGCGATATGTTTTTGTCGTTTGTGTTCTTGGAGAGTGTTTTCTTCTGGCCAAACAATCTGCTGTGATGCTATCTACACACTCGCTTATGTGGCCAAGGAATTGGCCTGACATAACATTCAATGAGTTGGGAACGTAAGAATCAAGTTTACTTTGTATTATTGGTCTATGATTCACTGCTAGACTGTTGACGCTCACCGGCAGTGGTCATCATCTTTGCCCGTAGCTGTGATTCACTGCTTGTTAAAGTGGATTTCTTCCTGTTGCTAGAACAACTTGCAATATTCGAATATGAATTGTTTGTTCTTTGCTCTTTCACACTAACAGCCACGAGAATCTCGGCTCTGCTGCCTGATTCTCAAACTATTTAAAATCGCCATTTCTCCTTCAACCTTTCCTCTTCAACCTCTCAAAACTACACACATTCCCACTCCCTTCATCATCTACCGAATTTCATCTTTCACTTCTAACCAACCAGCATAACAATAGGGAAGTTCAAATCACCCTTCCACCTCCTCCTCACCTTCACTGACCTTTCACTAACTGTTAATAGACAGCGCTGCAACGACAAGAATAGCAAGTGCTTCTTCGCCGTCACCATGACGACGCCAAACCGGCCTTCCGGCCCTTCAGACTCGTCTGGTTCAGGAAGAGGAGGTTCTTCCGACCGCCAGAGAGAGTCCACAAACCGGCCTTCAGCTGGCCGCGGCAGTACTCCCAACCCCAACCAGCCACCCGACCCTCAGCCTTATCCTCAGAGGCCTGGCCGCCCACCTACGACTTCGTCGGGACGGGGTGCTCCGAGTATCCGGAGCTATTTCGCTCCTATTTCTGGACCGCCCCCTCCCGGAAGAGGATTCCAGCAAGGACCTCCGCCACCTGGAAGAGGCAGCCCTTCAGGAAGAGGAACGCCGACAGGACCGCCATCATCAGGTAATCGTACTCCGTCTGGGCCCCCCCCTGGTAGAGGACCACCACCAGGACCGACAACTTCAGGTAGACGTGTGCCATCAGGGCCTCCGCCTCCTGGTGGAAATAATCGGAATATCCATCAATTCTTTGGGCCGTCGCCTGGCGACAGAACTGGAAGTAGTCCCTCAAATCCGAGCTCTCGGTCTGGACCGCCTATGGCAACACAAGGAGGCCCCGCCAGTTTTCAATCTGGGTCGCCTTCTGCTCCAAGTCACATCTCAGCCAATCGCCCCCGTGCCCCTACCATTGGCCCTCCAGGTCAGTCAACTCCTGAGAGACGCAGCCCATCAGGACAGTTTACCGGGTTGAGAAGCAGCTCCTCTGGCCCGCTTCCTGGGTCTCCCCTATCTGGACCTACACAACCTCCTCGTTCACGAGCTCCAACCATTGGCTCTGTGGGTCGTCCAAGTCCGACTCCTGAAAGAGGAAGTCCATCAGGGCAGTTTACTGGATTGAGAACCAGCTCTTCTGGGCCCCTTCCTGCTTCTCCCTTGTCACGACCGGCGCAGCTCGCTCGAGTCCCGACTCATGAATCCCAGCGCTCGCATCCATCAGCAAGTGCCAGTCCAAGCACCCCTGCTAGAGCTCTTCCCGGATCCCCCTCCCTCGGCAGAGGCACTCCTGGATCGGCAAGTCCTTCTAACCGACCTCTGGGTGGCTCTCCAGCATCTGGAGGCGGAATCCCGTCTCGACCTCGTGCTACAACATCGAGCTCTCACGGACCACCCTCTGAGCCCCCAAAGATTCTTTACAAGACCTTCCGAGTGACCAAAGAGCTGACAGCGTCGGATGTTGAGTTTCTCAATACCCGCAGCGGCGTCCACGGATTCATTACGCTGAAGATCGGGGACTTTGGAGTCGTTCCAAATATCCCAAAGAATTTCACTGGCAATGAGCTGACGAATTATCCTCAAGTTCAACTTCTCCAAGATGGACCCGACGGACCTAAGCCTCGCAATGATACACCTTTTGCAAATGGAGTGTGCTTAATTCCCGCATCCATCATCGAGATTGGAGTTCTTGTTAAAGAAAAAAGCCAAATCTAGTTGATGAGACGTATCTGCCGAACCCTTCCCTGAAACTTGTACTGCGGCAGAATGCCTCCCCGCTACTGAGATTCTTCGAAAGCTTCATGTCTTCAATGACAGTCCCGGAAACCCAGAAGCAACTCAAGTTGTATGGTGTCCACGAGATAGCTGTTGATGTTGTCAGTGAGGTGGATAAACGTGGCAACTTTATCCAAGAGCTCATAAATGGTAAGCTACCCAGTACTGAGTGTTTCTCGATCGGTCTAACAAGTTCACAGGAATGGAGCACTGTGGAACACTAGACGTGTTCAAGAATGGTATGCCTAAGCTCAAGGACATTTGGGACAAGTGCACTTATGTCAATTCCGAGATTTCAAACGCCAAGTTTGACAAGGATGGTACTTATTACTATCTATTGATGTACTTCAACCAAAACACCGACCAAAATGCGCTCTATGTCGGGAGGACAAACAGTCCTTGGACTCGATACAAGCAGCACTCCGAGGGTTTATCGACGAACTCAACATTGGTTCATTACCGTATTGGCCAGAGGCTGCTGGGACAAGGCGCAGCCTACCGTCTGTTTCCTGTTGCGTTCATCCCGAAGACGATGCCAGACTCAAGCCTTTTCAAGGCATGGGCTGAAACCATCCTGATTGCTCTTTTCGAGTCCTTCAATCCCCTGATGTTGAGGTTGAACCAGTCCGGAATGACAATGCGTGCTTCTGATGATGTCCCCCAGTGGGCCCATTCGCTTGACAGAGATACCCTCTCGCAAACTTCTGGTATACCTCTTGCAAATTTGCTTCGAGATGTGACTTCTAGCATCAAAGCTTCTGACGCATCATTGAGGAACCTTTGTTTACAAGATCCTTCGTCTGGCTGCAACTGGAGTGTGCCTTTACTTGAGAACATGCATAGAGAAGCAAATCTATTTGTCCGAACGACAGCCCCTGGCGATGTTACTACTGGAAGCCCAGCTGTGTGGACATTCCGAACTCATCCTCGGCGAGTAACAGCAGATAAGCGTATTGTGGTTCTTGGAGGTTATGGAAAGAACACACAGCCTCCAAAGTTTCGGCCACATATCCCCTTCGAAGGAACCAATCTCGGACCTGGATCTCTCGTCAATGTTGTGATCGAGATCACCGTTGATCCAGCCACTCGGCACCCCTTCCCTTTTGTGCAACTCCCTAAGTTCGGCCCTTTTGACTATTGGGAAGAAGCCTTTCGATTAGGCATACGCATTGAATTTGAAGAAGGCGGGGTATGGAAATCCAGGTATATCAAACAAGACTACTTCAATCCCTTCACTGGAAGAGTGAAATCGATGAAGCCGCGAGACTTCGGCGAAGAAATCAGCCTTCTTGAGTTAGGATGGCTCCATTCTATCAAAAGTATCGGAGCTTTGCTGAACTGGCGATGGCAGGAAGTTGAGGATGTCCTGGTCCAGAGAGTTTGGATTCCCTATTGTTCCCGAATTCGTACTATCGAATTCGACTTCTTCAAACAACAGCTCGTTATTAGTGATCCACCATATGTGTCAAAGCAACGCCCTCAGCCATTAACACTGGATGAGACGGCTAATCTGATTGAGGAAGCATTCGGCGAGGATGTTCATATTGGCTGCCTTCCAGATCCAATCTTGATTGTAAGCCCAGGGCCTGGAACGCGACAAAGATGCGATCTCTGCATGGTAAGTCACGCGTTCTGTTAAGTTGTATTCTACTAACACATTACTCTTTAGGTTGCAGGTCGCACTGTGGGCTTGGCCAGAAAGGATTGCGTGTCCAACAGGCAGGTGGTTAAAACGATTGATGGCGTGGATCTGGTCCAATGCCCATTTTCGGCCGCGCTGGGCAGGTATTGTACCTTTACTGAGAATATCGAGACTCGGGAAGATCTAAATGACCTGGTGTTCCGCAAATCAAGTAGCTACGAGGTGAAAATCATTGAGCCTCCACCCAATGTATTCCAATACCTCGAGATGCGGGAGAAGTTGGACGAGGAGGCGATGCCTGAGGGCGATGGTGAGGATTAGTTTCGGGTAATGATATCGCGCATTGTTTTCTTTTCTTATGTCATTGTTTCGAAGGAGGAAGCATCGGTCACTGCGACCGAGAGAACGGTATTGCTTCAGGCTCATTTATTCTTGGCTTCGTTGCTGTTCTGATTGTTTTATGGGAGAAAGTTATGATTGAATTGGGTCGTATGGTTTTATCCGGCTGGGGGCCAGAAGCCATCTGGCAGCCACACGGTTTCCCGCGACACCAACATCTCAGACAGGTAGAAATTGAATCCGGAAAGCCAAAGAGCTTTCCTACTTGTCATTATCTATCATCTTTCCCGAGTGATCGTTCTTACGCCCTTCAATGTTGATATTTACACAGAATAGCTTTCCTGAAATCGCTCATTTGGGCGGTACATATCACAACTATCTCAGTGCGTCGGAATGAGATCAGCTGCTTGAGATTCAGAGCTAGGAGACGTTGAATCTGAATTGGTTCAGATGAGAGGGCTGAAGCGAGACAGATTTATTAGGCGATTTGCTTCACATAAGGGAAAGTTGCGATAAGATAAGCATGACCCTGTCGCCCCGATGGATTTTCTGGCAGTGAGAGGTTGATTACCTTGTGCCCGGTGAAATGACATATTTGCCAATCTCACGCTTGGTTGTGAGTGGCAATGATAAAAGAATTAATAAAATGGGGATATAACGTTCTCGCATGAGATTATGCTTCTTCTTCTTCTTTCTCCTTTCTTTCCTTTTCACGCCAAGTATTACGGTATTTTAATTGTCGAGACAGTACGAGTTCAACAAGATTGACGCGAGCGATTTCAGTTGGCAGATTATTTATCAGAAACGCCCACCCTTCAGCAGTAGGGCACACAAACTCAAACCAGTCATTCTTACCGTTATGAGAACTTGGACTTATAAAAATTACAAAGTGAGTTAAGTATACCTCAGAAATTATTAAGGTACTGTATTGCTATGTTATGCAAAATGACTTAGTTGGTTAAGTTTACCTCAGTGAGAGACCCCACTACTTTAGTATTATTAGATTCATTGGACTGATTCAGTTATCCTATAGAAAGCTATAAGAATACCCTAGAAGTCTTTTTCGAGCCTTTAATTAATATAAAGAAGCGCTTATAAGGACTAATAGAGGCTAACAGTACCACCTTAACTAGGGTCCCATGATACCGCTAATAAGATACTAACACGATATAGTCTACAAAGTGAGACAAGCTTTGGCCTTCGGGCATTTGGTCATGTTCGTGCTCCCGTTAAACTTTGCAGTTCTCTGCAAACTTCATCAGTTCGATTCCATGCTAATACCTGAACAGTTTGAAACGATACAGAGAAGATTAGCATGGCCCCTGCACTAAGGATGACACGCTCAATCAAAGAGAAGCTACCAATTTTTTTTGTCTTTTTCACTATTTGTTATCTTTTATTATTGTTGAGCTCTTGGTTTCGTATTGTGGTGTTATGTGATGAATATTCCTGACCTGTCTTCTCGCTCCGGATTTGGAAAATTCCATTTTTGGAACTGTATTCTATTGGTCGGATAAAAGTGGACCTTTGCTCACACGTGTGTTCATTTAAGCATAAGGCGGGCCATCATTTGGAAGCTGCTCTGAAGCTCACGATCACTGAGAATGCAGAAATATAATTGTGAATGACGCTATTCTCTTTACACAAATACTTGAAACTCTCTTAATATGCCATTTCTTCTTTGAGTTCGTCTTGCTACTTGACCCATGACGCCTTGCACCGCTCTCAGTCAACACCGCATACAGCAGAGTGACATGAGAATGCTGCAGAGGGCGCCTTCCGGCTTTGTCTTTCAGCTCCAGGGCGATAAGGCTTAGCAGCCGTTGAGATCTGGGGGCAGTGGCCCTACGGAATCTTCTTAACCGTGAGAATATTCAAAAGATCAAGGCAAGAGACAGATGCTATTTTGGCCCAAATGTCGGGGAGGAAGCAAGAACCTCGAGGTCAGACTAGGCGCACGTACCTATCCTTTCTTTTGCCCAGGATGACAACAGGTCACCAGCATCAGATCTCGAGTTCGACTAGTATTCGAAGCGACGTTAACATGATAAGAACCGAGACTACAGTAAACACAGCGAGGCTCTATCTTGAGAATGAAGCAGACCATTTGCATACAGGTCCTTCTAGAAGAATAGACGAGTGATACGGCGCAGCGACGGAGTTGTGAAGCTATACACACTGTCTAGACGACAGATTCGAAAGTCAGCGATTCCGCTTCTAGAAGTCGAATAGCAATTTCCTGTCCATTCAAGACAATCCCTCGGTCCCGAAAACATCCTCACAGTAAACACATCACCTGCGCCCTGCCATTTTGATCACTCCCCAACGCCATCTCTTCAGCTGCCCACGCTAAAAAGCATGCTTACTCAGAATTCTAAACTAAATCCCATCCAAACTCCGTAGTACAGAACTGACCCATTCGGAGACGGAGACGATGCTTACATTTAACGGGGACTAGGACTCGGGACGATAACTAAGTGGCGCAGGGTGCGCCATGCTCCCCAGCTGAATGCCCAAGCAGACAGAAAGAAGCCTCGTGGCGGTCTATTAAAAATAGACTAGAAGGCCGTTAGGCAGATTGCCGCGAACTGTTGTTCAACGGTAGGATTTTCACGATGGAGTCGAAACGTACGAGTTGGCGCCTCGAGAAGGTTGTTGACAAGGGATCTGCACTAAAGTACTATTATCGCTGTTCCTATTCGATAATATGACATGAAAAATAAATAAACGAAAAATCGACAGGCTCGAAGATGGTCGATTCCCGCTGACAGGTCCCGCCGTCAGCACAGCCCGTGAAACCACTGGTATAAGCAACGCCTTCAGCGCTAGCCCAAGTTCCACCCAGCCACGATGCAAGGCTTGGGCATGTTGGTCTTCAAGAATAAACTGCATATAAGGGCTGGAAGAGATCCAGAAACATCTTCCAGCCATTTCACTCATATACACAATCATCATGATTCCTTCAATCCTGTTGGCCCTCGCCGGGGTTAGTTTCGCAGCCCTTGAGCCAAGACAGGTGATGCACCAGGCTCGAGACCAACCGTCTTTCATCTCATCGCGAGATCTTTCCGAAGCTGAGAGCGAACCTTGCAAGTTTATAAGCCAAGCTTATGTGGAGGCTGAACCTGAGCCTGGGAAGCCTGTTGTTCTTGCTATTCCTCCCTCTGTTGGTATTGCTTGTCTCAAGTCTGTTCCTCTGGATAAGAAGCGGGATCTCGAGCTGTTGGACTATCTTGAGCCTTTGATTGGGTTTCAGAGTACTCTTGAGATTCTTGCTGATCCACCAAAAGAGTATCTATTCCCAGGTGTGGATGTTCTTGGTGGCTTTGATACGATTCGGAGCAAGTTGGAGAACAACAAGTACAAGACTCAATATGAAGTCATGACAGATCTGCGAAGCCTTGTAAGTTTTCCCAATCCGTTGTACAATGGTGTTCTTACGATAGTAGTTTGCTGCTGCCAACGATGGCCACTTTGACTATCCTCCTGCTCTGCTCAACGCCTTCTACTACGTCCGACGAGGTGTCGAGTTCGAGTCCGTGTCTGCCAACGGTATTCGACTGCCATACATCTTCCATGTCATCGATACCAGCCGTGGTAACAAAGGTCTGCTTGACTATACACCCTCAGCTGTCAAGTCCATCGATGGAACCCCGATCGCTGAGTGGCTCGAGGAGGACGCTTCCTTCGCGACATCAAACAGCCAGGACCCTGATGCCCAGTACAACGGTCTCTTTTCATCTATTCCTCGCGGCGCTGTTGGGTCATCTAGCAGCACTCTCATCACACAGTTCGAGATTCCTGATACGTATACCATCGAGTTCCACAATGGCAGCAAGCTGGAGATTGTCAACCAGCTTGTTGTCCCTGCTACTGTTGACCTTTCAGGTATTGAGTCTGGCGAGGATTTCCATTATTATGTCGAAATCACTCCCACAAACACCACCACTGAGGAACCTTCTACCAATGAGCGTCGTTCAACCCAGGAGACTGATGATGATCTTCCTGGCTACCCCAAGCCTCTCGTCAAACAATCCAGCAACGCTGTCTCTGCATACTTTCTCAACGGCGAAGACTATAAAGACACCGCTGTTCTCTCCATCTTGAGCTTCTTGCCTATCGGTATCGACATCAGCAACCCCCCTGCTGACTTTAGCATGACCAAGTTCATCCTCGAGGGACAAGCTGTCATCCTTCAGCTCATCAAGGCGGCTAAGGCTACTGGTCGCGATAAACTCATCATCGATATGTCTGCCAACGGTGGTGGCTCAGTCATTCTTGCCCATTCCATCTATCGTCTCCTGTTTCCCGAAGGAGAGTTCACGGGCTGGGATCGATATCGCGCCAACCCTGCTCTTGAAGCAGCTGCCGAGGTTGACTATGATAACCTCGTCAAGTCCCTGATCACTAGATCTGAGTATTACCCCGTCGCTCCTGGTCACAAATACCTCGAGACAGGCAAGGAGTTTTATGGTCCTTATACCGTCAAGGGCCAGAATGTCACCGCAGCCTTCCAGACTGACAAGACTGTTCCCTGGGATGAGAGCATTCCTGCTTACATCAATGGCTTCGACCCCGAGAGGAAGCCTTTGGTCGCCGAAGCTCCCTGGAAGCCCGAGAATATCATCATCGTGACTGATGGTATCTGTGCTTCGGCCTGTGGCATCTTGACCGGTCTTCTCACCCGTAACCACGGTATTCGCACACTCGCACTTGGTGGTCGTCCTCTCAACCAAGCCATGCAAGCCATGGGCGGCGTCAAGGGAACTCTCCTCAACTTCAACGCCGACATCACCAGCGCAATCGCCAATGTCCGCGCCAACGCAAAGACCGACAAGGAGACGGCTTCTATCCTCAGCGACGCATCGTCCTCATTCCCCAGCTCGCAAAACCCACCTCTTCTTCCCCTCCCCGCAGGTGGTCTCGGCAAGGTCAACTCGCTGAACGGCTACACTGAGGATAACCTCGAGGGATACCCCGTGCATTTTCGGTATGAGGCAGCCAATTGTCGTCTGTTTTATACGCAGCGCATGTTGGCCTCGCCCATTGAGTCGTGGAGACGCGCTAGAGGTGTTGCGTGGAACAACGAGCCTTGCGTGTCGGGCTCAACGACGAATAATGATGGAACTATTGGTGATAAGGCCCTCAAGTATGATTCTCGGGTTCGCAGTCACGCGAGTGGAATCAAGGGGCCGGGCGAGTTGAAGAAGAGATGATTCATTCATGGTAAACATGACGTTTGGAAAGATGGTGACAAATTTAGCATGCGATGGAGTTGTTTGTCTTTTAATTATAGATTATAATGGGCATACCAATTCGAATATAATTTTACCTTATGTCGCGTGTTGTTTAGATCGTGAGCCTCTCCAAGGTATAAAGGTAGTAGCTTGTATTGTCGCGATAGGTACCTTAAGGTAGTTTACGATCCCGATCGATTTAGCATCCAATGCCATGACGTCAGACAACTCAAAGCAGGCACTGGCACGCGGCAACCACAACCACAAGCTAAGCTAAGCTAAGCTCTGTCCTACCTACGTCCATCTCTTCACTTCTCTTCATTCCTCTTCTTGACATAATAATTAATTCTCTGGCGACATTCTTTTTGCAAAGACAATATCGTTATTCTGAGGCCGTCATGCCTCTCCTCCCAAGAGTCAACTCGGCCGCGGCCAACAGGTCCCAGTCCAAGAAGCAGAAGTTCAAGACGTTTATGCGACAATGGTTTCTTGTCAACTGGCGCGACTTACTCACCATGGCTGTTGTTGGAGCTGTTTCTTTTGGTGTATGTTTCTTCCCTGTGCTCTTAAGCGTTGCTAATTAAGTTGTTAGATCTACCATTCTCCTGTCATCATCACACGAACGTTTCCCATCACCTTCAATGCGACCTCGGGAGATATTGTCTACCCACAGTGGGCGTACCCTGATCGTGGTTGGATTCTCCCCTCGTGGCTATCAGGTCTGATATCTATCGCTATCCCTATCATCACCTATATCGTCGCCCAATTCCGGATCAAATCGGCCTGGGATGCTAGCAACGCCATCATTGGAACGAATCGGTCCGTTATTCTGGCCTCTCTCTTTCAGGTCACCCTCAAGCAACTTGTCGGTGGCTTCAGACCTTACTTTCTCGATGTTTGTATGCCAGATATTTCTCTCGCCAAATCACACAACAAGACCGGTCTGAATGGAGTTGGTTTCTACCAAATCATGTACACCACAGAAATCTGCACACAGCCCGATAAATCGAGGATCCAAAATGCCATCACTTCGTTTCCAAGCGGACACACGACTGCCGCTTTCGCCGGATTCGGATTCCTCTTCCTATGGCTCAACGCCAAACTCAAGGTCTGGGCAGACCATAAACCCGCCTTCTGGAAACTCTTCCTCACATTCCTCCCTCTCCTAGGAGCAGTTCTGATCGCTGGTTCACTCACCATCGACGCTGCGCACAACTGGTACGACATTCTAGGAGGCGGTTTCATCGGCACGATCATGGCATTCGCATCATATCGATCCACCTACGCAAGTGTCTGGGACTGGCGCTTCAACCACCTCCCGCTTCAAGAGACGGAGGCTTTCCGGTACGGGTACGACGGGGACCTGGACTATGCTGCCCAGACTTTGTCTATGACTGCTGGCTGGGGAGGCAAGAAGGTTAGGTTGCCTGAAAGCGCGAGTGCCCCTGCTATCAGCTCTGAGTCTACGCTTCGAAGTGGCGCTGAGGAGATAGAGAACCTGGATGCGAATACTAGAAGGAAGCGAAGGGGGCCAGTTGGAGATGAGGCTGTCTAATGAGGAGGCTTGAGTTGACACAAGAATATTCATAGTTGGAGTTGGAGTTTAGTATAGATTTGTATATCGATTACAATGACAATGTCAAGTTTTGACGAGAACATACTTCTTCGACCTCGGCCGAGGATCCATCGATGCAAAACTGCTCTTCATGAGTTACCAACCAACATCCGATCTGGTTGCTCTGTCTGCTCGATTTATCTCCCGGAGACTCCGCAAACTTTGAGGAGACTTGGCCGCTCTACAGTTGATATTGATGCCAAGAAGAGACAATTCCAACTATGTAAACTTTTTATACATATGGGTTAAATAAAACGATTATGATCAAATGCTTCGGAGAACTATTACAAGACGTAGGGATGAGAAGACTAAGACCTAGGCTAAAATTGACAGAGAACAACGCCCAGTAAGCGAACATGCGAGACCCTGAAAACTAGTATATGAAAACTAGTATCCTGATGCAGCAAGTCTGGCCTTCTCATCGTCCACAATCTTCTTCTCATCCTCTTCTTTCTTCACGACTTCATAGTCGGGAAGATCTTCCTTTGCATCACAAGATGCATCCTTTCCTGGTTCCTCATGAGTATGCTGGAGCTGGGGTTCATCAGTGTACCTTTCCTCCTTTGAGACTGCCTGAGGCTCATCGGTATATCTCTCCTGCTTCTCAGACAATATCGTGTCTCTGGGAGTAGGATATTGACCAACTGCTTGCACAATGGTCCGGTCATAGTCAGTTCGACCTTCTAGAGCCTTGAGAACCTCGAACAGAGGTTTACCTGCCATAGGCCAGGCAACATCGCCGCATAAAATCTTCTCTGTCGTGATGCCACGCTCGTTGTAGAAGGTGGCATTGGCATCTCCACGAGCCACGACGATGGTGCCGTCAATCTGAACACCCATCCACAAACCGCGGCTCTTCATGTAGCTCCAGACAGGTCGAGCGGTCTTGCTAAGAGCAGCCTCAATACTACCACCTGTCCCGATGGGTCCCAGAGCAACTGATCCCTCTGCACCGAATGAAAGGCGAGGCTTTGTGAATGCGGCGACTTGCTCCTGAGTGTTGAGAACACAAACGCAGTCGTAGACATCAAGACCAAAGACAAATCCTGCACCGAGGCTGCTTACAATGAAGGAAGACGGAGGAGACCAAGTACCATCTGAACGTCGGGCGATTACTATACCGGAGCCACCGGAGAGTGAGTTATGGCCGGCGCCGGCACGGATGACGTTGAAGATGGCTAGACCGGCGGCGCTTTGGAGGACAGAAGGGGGAATTCTGACCATCGACTTGCGTGTAAGCCCGGTAGGGTGGAGGGGGCCCTTTTCTGTGGGTGATGTAGATGGATTGAGGTCTGAGAGTGTAAGTTAGTCAATGACCTTCATAGTTCATGATTGAGGTGTACCCACTGGTGAAAGAATGAAGAATTCGAGCAGCCTTGCTGCACTCCTTGTCCATCGTAGAAGGCCACCAGCCCTCGGCACCAAACAAGTTGGCAGCCTTGTTCAATGGCGAACCAGCCTTGGAGCTGATCTTGTGAAACCGCTCGCCAGCTGTTGGTTTGGCTGTAGAAGAAGCATTTCGATCTTGAGGTTGAGGCGGTTGGTACTCCGTGCTATCAGGCTGGATGGTATAAGACGGAGGTTGTCCAGCTTGCTTGAGAGGATCAATGTCCTCAATGGACTTGCTGGATGTAGAGTAAAGGGTCATTATGAAGATGATACGAGTTATGCAAATGTGATATGAGTGAAAGTAAGTTTATAAGAATGGGGGGTTACGTTAATTGTATTGTTCTGATATACTCAACCAGGCGCCTTCCAAGCTTATATGTCCTTCCTCGCTGTATTATCCCAATCCCGTCCATCTCGCATTCTCTTAAGCCTACGCAATCTCATCCCACTAAACCATGTATTGCTGTTGCCTCTAGGCGCAGTAAACGCGGCCGCCTAGCTAAGATGGATGTGTAGTGCGTGGACTGAGGCGCAGCATCGCCGCACGAGAAGCGAGACAAGAGCGAATGATGATCTATGTGGAGACGGAAGTGAGAACTGAGACGAGTAGACGATAATAGTTCAAATTAGAGTACGTTTTCATCAACAAGCATCATATCTAGAAAGCTTTCTTGGCTCAGTTGGTTAGAGCGTTGGTCTCATATCTGTATAGAGTGACTTAGCTTCAAGCTAGGGTTATCCAAAGGTCGTGAGTTCGAACCTCACAGAGAGCATTCCTTTTTGCTGATGGTGGTGTGAAGTTCTGGGATCGATCACCATCTGCCCCACTGTTTAAGCTTTACCGTGCGAGTCGCGTAGATGGTGGCTCAGAAAGTGGGCCAAGGCATCCCAGAGCCAATCAGAAGGTTGGAAACTTGCCTTGTACAGTCCCAGCTTGCTATGATACTGTGTCGCCCATAACAGTGGGCTCCCCTTCAAGTACACAATGGCTCACCAATGTTTTCAGTTCATGACAGACGACCGATAATATGTACATTTGTATTTATAAGGGGAGAGAGCGATGGTGTTTATTTTTCTTTAAATAAATACGCACGTCTAACAAAGGGTTCTCAGAAGGCCTTTACTGAATCTCTGATGCTCTTGCACTCCGAGGTCTTCGAGAGTTTACATTCTTGTTGGTCTTGTTAGTTGCGAGCCTTCATCTATGCCCCCGAGAGCAAACGAAAATGGTCACGGTAGATCACAGCTTTTAGACTTGGAGAGTCTACTAAAGTGCATGACCCTAAATATATGCCTCAGTCTCAGTTGTACCTTGATGCCAGAATCATGGAAAAAGAAAGGTCGTGGAGCATTTGTACCAATCCTTGATCGCTCAATAAACGAAGTGCTTCCCTCCATGTCACATTCTTGCCAGTTGATCTCAGTCTATAGATACGAGGGAATCTTACTTGGTGTGGTCTGAGACGTCTGGGACTGGCTAAGAAAAGTCTGGCATAGCAACGAACTCAGGTAGCTTTAGCAAGACGATTGGCCACTGTCCTTGTCCAATGTTCTAATTAAGGAATTTGATGGCCATGCGCTCACATATGCCATGGCAAGCCGTCTCAGCATGGAAGTGTGAGTAGCTAAATGGCGAATGCGATTGTGCCAGGATTGACTCCTGGATAGAACTCCCTGAACTAGAGCAGAATCCCGTGATGTCACTGCATTGCTCGCCAATTGATGATTCTGTTAGAGACCAAATCTGCGCCATTGCGGCATATGCCGTTGGGAGTGAGACAATATGTCAAAGTGGTTCATATGACTTTCAATACTTGAGGTTTGACGACGCCTGATGACATCTAGGGCTATTACTGGGAGCGCAGCGATATATAATGCCATGATACACACTGAATTATAATTGCTGGAAATGTCAGGGCGTAACGAGCTGAAGCTCGGCATCACACTTGGCTCTCTTATAGGCCTCCAGGCAAGTGAAACCTACCAAAAGATAATCTAAATAAACACTAGTATATACAACACAAGGGCGATCATTCTATGTAAAGGTTCCTCTGTCCGTTGGAACATTCGACGTAGTCTGTAGGGCCCCATCCGATATCACGATCTAGGGCCACAGAACCGCGTAGGCATTGTTCTCCAGCGAAACCAACCATCCCTGGTGTGCTTACAGAATGTCGGTCAAGCGGTAAAGATTCGATGATAGAGCGCTACGGAAAGGAAATGTGCTAGCTGGCAGGATGTGATAGGCCCAGCAACAGTGGTTGAGAAATCAGGCTGCGTCGCACAAGCAGGGGTCGGGTGATATATCAATCCGGGAGCCCAGGCGAACCAGAAGCAAATACTCCGCAAGACATTCTGCAATTGTTTGCCTTGTTGAGGCCCTTTACCAGCCCCGAAGACGTAGGACCAACCGTTGACATGTTGTGCGAACGATTGTCTTTGGCCACTCCCCAGCCTCGACCTTACCATTTTTCTGATGACATTGACGGGACGTTCCAAAGGCTCGATGAGTCCTTCCATTTTGCTCACAAGATCAGAGCCTGGAGCGAAAGCCACCTCAAACAAGGCTCAGCAGTGGCTGGTTTTATCGATGTAAGGTCACAGACTCTGGAGGCAGACCTCGATGCCCTGCGATATGAACTACGCCAGATGGGCTCCAGCATCGCTGATGGCGTTCCCGCTTATATTGGCGAACTCTTGGAAAGAATAAAGAGATGCATCGCTGAACTTATAGAACTCGTGGACCTCTACGGTAAGAACAAAGAAAAGGGGCGCTCCGATGCCCTAGACGCTCTGTTTGCCTCCCAGTTCATTCTGGACGTTGACGAAAGAACTGGCTACCCTCGATCCCTACCGAATCAGCAAGGACTCGTGCAGATGGCCATCAGTATTGCCGATACCCTAGGGAAAACAGCACTAAATGGGGTATCTCTGGTTCCTCAAATGGAGGCCTTGCGATCGTTCGAGGAGCATCGGTATGTCATCACTTATTAGTTGATAACACAGACAGCTAACAGTAACAAGACCACATTTAGAGAGATGTCTATTCCAGTTTGCTAAAATGCTCGAGCCGCGATACGTACACACCTATAACAAGACCGAGGACGTGCCCTACGAGCAAAAAGCCTTCGAGCCCATAGCCAAGGGCAGCTTTGGGGCAGTCGTTAGGGTAGAGCACAAAAAAACCTCTGAGGAACTTGCGATGAAAACGTTCTTCTGTAATGATCGGAGCAAGATCCTACAGGAGATTGGGGTTTTGGAAGTTTGCAATCACCCTAACATTGTCAAACTAGTGGAAGCATTCACTGTTGCCAACGACGACAGAAATGAAGAGGACGACGGCGTCGTTCGTCTCATACTGAGACCATGGGCTCCTTACACCCTTGAAGACTTTTTGAAGTCAACGGACGGCAAACGAAAAAGCCGATGTACATGGTTCAGCCCAGGCTCACCACAGTCAGACCTCTGCATCTATCGTATCATGAAAGAATTAGCCCAAGCTGTGGCCTACATGCATGGACGGTCAATCAAGCACAAGGACATCAAGCCCGACAACATCTTGCTCCACGAGCCCAATTCCCCAGACACCCATCCTCTTTTGACTGATGTTGGCGTGAGCAAAGTATTCATAAGGGGGGGATCAACCAATTTCGACGACTGCTCGTATATCTTTCTCGCTCCAGAGCAAGTCGCAAGATTGGAGAGCAATCTCCGTGCTGATATATGGCAACTCGGATGCTGCTTTGCGCTGATGCTCGGTGTGGCGAAGAGAGGGAGAGCTGGACGAGAAGAACTGTGGGATAGCTTTTGTCGGACAAAGGATCGAAGGTCGTGCCAGATTGCCTCGGAGCATGGGCACTTCATGAAAAGTCTCAAGGCCTTGTGTGATGGGAGCCTGTCTAAACGCGAGGCGTTGAGCAACCAGCTGGCGTATGAGCTTGTATCAGGCATGCTGGACAAGAATCATGAAACAAGGCTGGAGATTCATCAAGTCTTGTCACGCCTTGACCAACTTGTTGCTCAGATGAGCACAGTCGCCGTGGGAGATGTTGAAATGAGCTATTTGTGAAGAACCGGAAGGCATTGTGGATGGTCATGAGGGCGTTTGGATACCAGAGGGGCAGTCTCTAATTTTCAACAGGCAGGGCTCAGATTGTTTGGATTCGTTAATGGTAAGATATTGATTGTCAAAAGAGTATAATGTAGCATCGAAAGACTAATTCTCAAGCTCATCGTCACAGTTGATGGCAGTTGCAGAACGATGATATCGAACAAGCCAAACGAAGTGTAATATCTGATTGGCCCCCCCCGTACATCACCATCTCCAGATCCAATTGCCGTGTGTGGTGGGTACGTACCCAGCACATCCCCCACGTCATCCCAGAGGGAAGCTGACCTGAACCTCCTCCCTGAAGAGCATACGGTATCAACTCTCATAATGACGATTGTACCACAAACATCATAAACCGACTTCAACCATCCACGCTCCTTTATCACTCCGTTCATCGCAGCAATGGCTCCCGCCGCTTCAAACTCTTACAGCGAGACTGCTCGCGACAACGCATCAGGCTTCATCGCCTACGCGCGGAGCTCCGTGGATCGTGTTGTTCCGCCTAATTCTCGACAGAAAGCGTACGACAATACTGCTTCTTTTGCTTCATCGCGACCTATTCTATTTGTACGTTCCCTCTCACCGTCCATCAGTCATCACTAACAAGACAGTCCTTTGTTGTATCACAACTTCTCCTCTCTTTCCTCCCTCTTCTAATCTTCCTCACATTCTCCCTCTCAACCATCTTATTTGCCCTTGGCGCTGCACTTGTCTTTGCTCTTTTCTGGATCGGCGTTGCTCTTCTTGTTCTCGTACCAGCACTGCTCGTCACTTCATCCATTGCCGTTCTCGTCTGGGGCTGGGCCATTGGCAGCTTCATCATTGCACGGTGGCTGTACAACCATTCGCCTGTCGGATTGCAGAACAATGAGGTTGTGAAGAAGGAGAACGGCAATTAGTTTTACGCCTACACCGTCTGCCAGCTTGGTATTAGAAACAACAACTGGGATCCTCATGAGATGTCTGCATTTTAGGATCCGTGCATGGGTTATGGAGGATATCGGGATGGACAATAAAGTATCGGTTTGGTAAGAGTATGTTTGTCTATTGAACAAGGCCTGATGGTACTGGAGTCGGGATACAGCCCGTTCACGAAAATGGCAGAAGCATTACGCTGTTAACATGTAACATTACACTGAACATCAAGTCCCAGGGTATTGCCATCCTAAGCATGTATCCCTAGTACAAAACGTTCCGCTCAAAGTGGCTGTTAAACATCTATTCCTCATTAATAACCGAGACCCATCTATCTGTCCCAATCGCTCATGTACAAGTACTTTACAGATACAGACCCTCTGGCTCACCCTCCTGCTTTGTACGGAGTACTCTCTCACGCGCGGATCTGAAGTCCGCCATTTGCACCCGCATTCGTCGTTCCCGGAGAGCGAGCAGACCGGCTTCGGAGCATATGGCCTTGATGTCGGCACCTGAAAGGTCATCCTTTTGAGAGATGAATTCCTCAAGATCGACATCATCGTTGAGGTTCATCTTTGAAGTGTGGAGTGTAAAGATCTTGCGCTTGGTGTTCTGGTCGGGGTTCTCGAAGAGAATCTTTCGATCGATACGTCCAGGTCGGATCAGAGCGGGATCCAGGGTATCGATTTTGTTTGTGGCCATGATGACCTTGACGTCTCCACGGTCGTCGAAACCATCCAGCTGGTTGAGAAGCTCCAGCATAGTTCGCTGGACTTCGCGCTCACCACCTGATGTTGAATCGTATCGCTTCGTACCAATTGCATCGATTTCGTCGATAAAGACGATGGAAGGAGCGTTCTCACCCGCAACCTGGCAATGTTAGTGACAGTCAATTACGCCAAAGAGATTACATACCTGGAAAAGCTGTCGCACAAGTCGAGGACCGTCACCAAGATACTTCTGAATAAGCTCACTACCCACGATACGTAGGAAAGTGGCAGAGGTCTGGTTGGCGACGGCCTTGGCTAGCAATGTCTTTCCAGTACCGGGAGCACCGTAGAGAATGACACCCTTGGGAGGCTTGATACCCATCTCCTCGTACAGCTCCGGGTGGAGCAGTGGCAACTCTACTGATTCTCTGACTTCCTGAATTTGCTGCTCCAGACCACCAATATCGGCGTATGACTCGGTAGGAGCTTTGTCGAGCTTCATGACGCTGACGATAGGATCGGCATCATCTGTCAAGACGCCAACAATACTGACGCTCTTGTGGTGCAGAAGAACACTGGCGCCAGGTTCCAGCAAGTCCTTGTCGACGAAGCTCATGATGCTGACGTAGTACTCAGGACCAGTAGTACTGCTGACGATCGCATGATCATCGTCGATCAGCTCCTCCAGAGTTCCAACACCCATGGGGCTTCCTCGCATATCATCGACACGGCCACGCTCGTCTGCTAATCGATCAACATCGGCATCGGTGCCAGCGGATTGACCCTCCTTGGCTGCCTTGGCCTTGCGTAGACGTTCCTGGTTCTCGACGTACTCCTCCTCGAGCAAGAGATGGTCGTGGATTCGCTGCATTCGCAAAAGTCGGAGCTTGCATCGGCTGGTAGGGTAAACGGCAGGAAGCTTCTGAGCGGCGCTGGTGCCACCGGCCTTTCTCTTCTTACGACCAACTCGTGTGGTAGGTCGAGGCGGAGGTTCATACTTGGGCTTATCCTTCTATTGGGTTGTTAGAATGGGAATAAAGGTTTCGAGCGGGTTTCTTGCCTTCTTGTCCTTCTCATCGCGTCCCCCTTCTCCCATGCCGGATTGACCTTGACCCTAGATTATGTTAATAGCTGTTGAGCTGTAGTATGACTGGAAGTGTTTACCATTTTGTCAGGATCAGCTCTGGGAGCTATAGATTATGTGATGTCGTTTGTTTAGCGTTGCAGTGGTTTCAATGAGGTGAGTCGTGATGGTGGATGTGATTTGATGTGGAGGAGAGAGGTCGAGGCTCCCGAGCTTAGTGATGATGAAAGCGACCGCCAGGCGCCAGGGAAACACGACAGCAGCTCCAGCCTAGTCACGTGCTACTGAGTCACGTGAAACCTCAACACTGGCTTCCTGCAATTAAAACAACAGAGTCGAGCGGGAAATAGTATTTGCATTTTTGATAAGCTAGAAATATCATTATGAACTCGAATTATTTCTGTCCATGTCCCGTCGTCTATTTGGGGTCGATGTCAGCAGTTTATGGACATGTGGCCATCGATATTGACGAAAACAATCTGGAAGGCGATGACTGTATGTCTCAATTGTTTTATCCAGCAAGGATCCAAGGATGCAGGAAACCAAAAGAATAATGAGTCGTTCAAAAGAAACTCCTCGACATAGTTTCAAAGTTCACAATGCAAAAGAAAAGCACTGGACCTGATAGGTTGACTGAAAGAAACATTCATAAGTCAACTTAAAGTTGACCTTGTAGTCCGTAAAAGCGCTAGCAGTTGATAAGACCAGAAATTTAATTTACGGAAACGAGAAGAAGATAGCAGAAAGCATATGATATGACTGTCTTCAGTCTATACTCCTACCAACCCTAAGTGCCTATGCAATCATAGCTGTACAAAATTGAATAAGCTCTAAGTAAGGCGACTGAAAACAACGATCCTGTCAACCAATCACAGTCAGATAAGGCGGAATAGCATCAGTTTGAGTTGAACAGGGGCATTGGTTGACCAATACTGCCTTGTTACGCCTCGGTCTGGGAAAGCCTTCACTGAATTACATTAAGGTGACCCTGTTAAACGCCAACTCTTCCTGTTGATGCACTCGCACAAACTTGTATTGCATTGCTATCCAATTATTGTTCACAGACTTGATCCATGACAGTTATTCTATTTTTGAACCAGACACTGCAACCCAAGAGTAACGCCCCCGCAGGACACTAACTTTTAGCGGTCTCCAGTGACGTCGGCCTCCTTCTCCTAAGCTAAGGTATGCTACCCTCAGGGAGCAAGAAAACATTGGCCCTTGATATAGGGTGTCAAAATAAACTCAGCAAGGAGCATCCTAAACTTTTGCTAAATTTACCCAAATCTTTTTATCACCCAGGATCAAGGTCCTGAGTTTTCTTGCCCCCGCCCCCCTAGGCCACAGCCTGATGAAAATCAAGGACCCCTCCTTCTCTAAGTATCTAAACATCACCAACCGAACAGCCTGCTTTAGCTGCACAAGACACGACCTGACCTGATCTGCAGAAGGCCTCCACTGTCTTACGGCCCAAAGTTATCTCTTTTCTCCACACTCGGTCTCACTCTTCTCCTTTTTCAATCATATTCTTCAACATCCTTAACTTTTGCATTACCGCTTCTTCCACGAGTATCGCCATTATGTCTCGGGACCGGCGTGTAGCCAAGGAGCTTAAGGACATTGAAGCCGATCATGATGACTCAGGCGTCAACGCGAGCCTTGTTAACAACGACTTGAAGCATCTCAAAGGAACATTCCCTGCGCCTCCCGATACCCCTTACGCTGGAGGAGTCTTTACAGTCGACATACAGATTCCGGATCAGTATCCATTCAAGGCACCAGTGATAAGATTTGACACCAAGATCTGGCATCCGAATATCAGCAGTCAGACGGTAGGTCAACTTTCTTCAGGATAGCGGACGTGCAGCCCAAGAACAGTCGTCTTGATGGGTTGGGGACAGTCAGCAACAGGTGGACGACGGAAGCCAAGAAAAGCTAGGATCTTGACCCTAAGCGACAAAAAATACTTAGGTGATATAGCCTAAGCTTAGGGGACTCTTTACTGAGTTTATTTTGCATCCTCTTCTAAAGTCTTGGGTTTTCTTGCTCCTCGGCGGTGGACTACGACAAAATTCAAGATACTAACTCAACTTTTTAGGGCGCTATCTGCCTTGACACCCTCAGCTCCAACTGGTCTCCCGTCCAGACCATCAAGACCGCACTTCTCTCCCTTCGAATGCTTCTCGAGTGCCCAAACCCCAAGGACCCGCAAGATGCCGAGGTTGCAAAGATGATGATAGAAGACCCCAAGCGCTTCGCTCTCATGGCCCATGAATGGGCTGTCAAATACGCCGGCGCTCCACGACAAGACGTTGATCTCACCAAATACCAAAACGACGTCGCTGCAGCTCCGGTCAAAGACGATACTGCTCGGTACGTCAACAAGGCGATAGAGAGAATGTAGCTAACACAAAGTAGACTTGCCGGATACAACAGAAACCTTGTCGACCGTTTTGTGAACATGGGCTTCCCGCTGGAAGATGTTGTCGAGGCCTTCATTCATTTCGGCATAGATCGCAATGGAGGCCGAGACTACGAACTGGAAGAGGCTTACATGGGGGATGTCGTTGCCAGATTGCTACACGAAAACTAATGTGGACTAGGAAGGACCAAGAGAAGGAATAGCGACCTGAAACACAATTTCTTTAAGCATGGTATGGGAGTTTCCGTCGGTTTGTTTTCACAACTTAGCATAGAATGGGTACGGGGTGCTTGAGCTGCACTTCATATGGTTTGTAGGTCAAGATAAATGGCACAAGATAGGGAGCAGCTAAATTCTGCGGTAATATGTAAAGCAACTCTTGTTTACGTTCTATGCCTCCCCAACCGAGGAGATAACCACGTCATCACATGTGCATACTCCGGCGTGATCGAATATAGCTTGAAACACTTTTCGACATTAGATGGTTCATGGTGTAATGTGACATTGTTGGCGCATTGCGTGCTGAGGGTTATGGCACACTCGCCTGCGGGAAAGGAACACCAAAAGGCCTTTCCACAATGTAGCCTGCGCGCCAGCCAGACCATTCTTGCTCTATCAGGTACGTACGAAGAAATCATGCAGTATGATGCAAATAGCCCTCCATGAGCGAGTCCTCGGTCGATGAACCGGACTCTACTAACTCACTCCCCGACTCACACATCTTGTCTCCTAAGGGTGAACCAAATAGTAGACGTAGCTTAGTTATAAAATTATAGCAGATCGCGGCGGACGAACTCGTTGTAGAGAGCCTTGCCCAGACCAGCGGGAGAGCGCTCGACAATGACACCAGCGTCCTCGAGAGCCTTGATCTTGGTATCGGCACCACCCTTACCACCAGAGACGATGGCACCGGCGTGACCCATTCGTCGACCGGGAGGAGCAGAGATACCAGCGATGAAGCTGACAACGGGCTTACCGCCGTTGACAGTGTTGGCCTGCTTGAGGAACTCGGCGGCGTCCTCCTCGGCAGAACCACCAATCTCACCAATCATGATGATACCGTCGGTGTCGGGGTCCTCAGTGAAGACCTTGAGGCAGTCGATGAAGTTGGTACCAGAGAAGGGGTCACCGCCAATTCCGACAACGAGAGACTGACCAAGGCCGGCCTGGGTGGTCTGGTTGACGGCCTCGTAGGTGAGGGTACCGGAACGAGAGACGATACCGATGCGGCCGCGCTTGTGGATGAAGCCAGGCATGATACCGATCTTGCACTGTTCAGGGGCAATGATACCGGGGCAGTTGGGTCCGACGAGACGAGTCTTGCTTTGGGTCTTGAGCATGTCGGTGATGCGAACCATGTCTAAGTGGGTCCCACGTTAGAACCCTTCAAAACGAGCCATCGACGTTGCAAAAACCTACCATGCTGGGGGATACCCTCAGTGATGCAAACAACGAGGGGGATCTCGGCCTCGAGGGCCTCCTCGATACCGGCGGCGGCCAGAGGAGGACTGAGAAAAATTGTTAGGGGGCGTGTTCGATGTAGTGTGTGGTTGATTTAAACGTACGGAACGAAGAGACCAGTAGCTGTGGCACCAGTCTCCTTGACGGCTTCACCAACGTTCTTGAAGACAGGGAGGCCGAGGTGAGTCTGGCCGGCCTTCTTGGGGTTTGTTCCACCAACGACCTTGGTGCCTGTTTGTCGCGAGTCAGTTTTTATCACATGTATCATCGTGACATCGATATAGCGAAGACCGTACCGTATTCGATAGCTTGTTGAGCGTGGAAACTACGTCATTCGTTAATTCTACACCGTCTCAAGACTCGAGAATTGCGCCAACTCACGTTCCCTGCTTTCCGGTGAAGCCCTGGTAGATGACCTTGGTGTCGGCGTTGATGCGCAGGTTGTTGATGGTGTTTGCGTACTGCGACGAGGAATAGGCTCGGCGGCCAACGTTTTGCAGCGCCGAGGCGCGAGTGGCTCTGGTGAAGGACTGCATGATATCGGGGGGTGGAGGGGAGAGGGAGTGAAGAAAAAGAAACGTCGCTGTCTGTTGCAACGTCTAGAGGATTATCTTGAGGTTTTGGAATTGGAAGGGAAAAACCGTCGATACCAGGAGCTTTCGGGAGGTTCGTGGTTTGGTTCGTATCAAGATTATCCCGTGGCCGGGATTCAACGGCCTAAGCCAAAACGGGTCGACACACACACTTTGCACACAAGGTCAGTTGGTACTGACCTTGCGCTACGGGTGGTCTCGGAGTCAGTATGCCGAGTGAGAGAGGGCGGGAGATAGATGATCCGGTATGAAGAGTCAAGGAGAGCCACTCACAAGAGCGCGTGGAGAATCTGCCGTGGTGAGCGTTTTGAGATACGGTTAATCGCGGGTTCTCGGTGAGGGCGAGACGACGGGAAGATGCGTCATTGGACATGATGGGGACCTGAGACCCTCTTTTGCTTCGGACTTGTATCTCCAATGTTTGCGACTCGTCGAGTGTGCGTTTAAAATCGCGGACATTGAGAACCTGATCCCGTGGGAATGAAGCACGTTACATTTGCAATTGTACAAAATGAGTGAATTCTACCTACTTGTGATCAACGAGCGACTACAGTCAGTGGCTATCTAAGGCAATATCCAGATGGACATCATTCTCCCATTCCCAGTTGACACTCCTTCAATTGAGGTGTGAATACAACTCCGAGGAGGCATCTCGAGCAAAATCAGTTGATACCTCGGCCCGGCAAAGGTTATCGGCTGGCATAATACATCACCGGGGCCATCCATTCCCTGTCGCTCATACTCATCCAATTGAAGACATTACATCGCATGACATTCAGTTCATCGCGTGCATCTCCAAGGAAGAGCGACATTTCCAATCGAGTCGTTTTAGTAGACGCTCTTGACGTCCCAGCCGACAGCCATCACCCTGGCAGCAAGGAAACAGGCGAGTGCCAGCACATACGACAGCCCATCAAACACAATGAGAGCAGTCCAGCCAGAGTCACCCTTGTCGCCAGCCTCGAGGATGGCACCAGCAATGGGTAAGCTGCTGAGGGTTCCAAAGCTAGCTACCATGAAAGCTGTCGAGATGAATCGTCCATAGTCGCGAGGATCGCAGAGCTGACCTACGCAAACTGGTGTGAGTCCAAGGTTGCTACCGCTTGCAAAACCAAACACAACAGCGAACGCGATGATCATGGCCTGAGAGTCTCCAGCTGGCAACCACAGGGCAAAGGCCGATATGATGCAGAGCCCGAGCGTCAGTAGAATGACATTAAACCGCCCGATCTTGTCGGCTAAAAGACCGGGGAGAAAACGACCGAGCAATGAACCCGCATTGAGGATCGAAATCAGGGTGTAAGAGCTGTTGGCATCGCCAGAGTGTCGTCCGGCATAAGACACGATGTACGTCAATGGCACGAAGAGTCCCCATTCCATAAAGAAGATTCCACATGCAGAAAACGTAAACTTCAGGTCTTTGAAGATGCTCAGGTCTGGCCAGACCGAAGACACCTTGTTTGATCGTGGGAGACGCGAGCGCATGAAGAGCGTGGCGGGAACGGTGAGTCCGAGGATGATGAAGCCCAGGATACGGGTCGTCCATGCAAAGCCAACACTGGGAAGAAGTTTCTGTAGAAAGATGGGAAATATGATTCCGCCAATTGATCCTGCAGTCATTGCAACTCCAGTTGCCAGGCCTCGCTTCCGGTCGAACCAATGGGCAATAGATGCATAACACGGTGCATTGAGAAGGGCGCCTCCAAGGCCACCCACAACCGAGTATGAAAGAAGAATCTGGTAGAATTCCTCGCAAACGCTGAGGATGAACAAACTTGCCGAGATGAGTATACCTCCAGAGGCAACAATGAGTCGAGGGCCGTATTTGTCAAAAACAGGTCCGACTTGAATGCCGACAAGAAAGACAAGGAAGAGATAAAGACTGAAGATCCAGCCAATCTGCGAAGACGAGTAATCACGAAGTTGGTTCTCGGAAAAGTACGACTCAAAAACAGCAGAAGTGTTGATGAGGCCGTAGATCGAAAACATTCCACAAAAGGATCCAAAGACTACAAGCCAAGCTTGGAGTCCGCCCTCTGGGAATTCGAGGTTCGCTTCACTGTCGTCGGTGCTGGCTTCGCTGGGGTGCGCTACACCTCCGGTCTCGAGGCCCGCATCGTCCGGGGCCGGAACGACATCTCCACGGGGGACATCGGGGTTAGTTTTGGGTATGACCTGCTTTTCGTGCTGGTTTTTTAGGCAGCTGTCCTCTGCATTGTGTTCGTTATATGTCATGTGCGTCAAAACACGGTAGATCACAAAAACGGGTACAGTTTCTCTAATGCCTCAGAGTGTGAAGAGTGTAGTAGACATGGGATAACTGCTATGAGTTGGGTTGAGATGGGTTGAGAGAAAGGTTGGTGGGGAGGAGGAGGAAGAATTTATAATCCCGGAAATAGTATCCGAATCGGTTAATAATTTGTATGTTCAATAAATAATTGACAGTTGGGGTTGGGCGCTATTAACCAATCTCATGTTAGTGTTCGGTTCAAGGGCGCGGGTGTGCAGGTCTTGGCATCACTTGTGAGTTTTACGACTCGACTGCCAGTGTCTGTTCTATGACGAACAAATGATTCACTCCCCATATTCCAGCGTTCTATCCATTGGGCCCGAAACATGGAGTCTGTTACCAGTGATCAATTGAGGTCCTCCGGTGGGACTCGAGCTCGTCTATCAGCAGTTATCCACATCGGATCCGGAGCCGCTCCGCATTCTTTTGCACTGGGGATTTCACTTAAACATATTTTCTTGCACTGCTTTTCTTGCTTTAGTAACAGTGGTGAATCCAGTGAGATTCAGATTCGCTTAGTTTGGGAGCCCATTCTTTGTGTTGTAATGCCAGTGTGGGCTAATGACACTGGCATCCCCAAGTCGGCATCTCGTTCCGAGTACACTAACTCCTACTCAAAGAGTAATCTGGATTATATTGAGGAGTATTTACGGAGGTTTTATTGAATATCGATACTCTCTACCAATTCTTATTGGTCCTCTGTTTCGTATGTGTTGCCAACGCTCGTGATAACCAGCGATCATGCATCTATAAAGTATACTCCCGGGATATTAAAATTAGTTGGATGAAGGTAGCCTGTGAATATCAGATATAAGTCAAGAAAACTATTACGTATCTGTTTATCTTTTCAACGAACCCAGGGATGATGGTATGCTGACTTTGTGATGATGCTGAGGGCTTCATACGTTGAGCCAGTGCCCTCGAACTCAGCACAAGACTTTGGTAAATTGACAGTGAAGATTTATTGAGATTCAGTGCCAAGGTCGTGTCAAATATTCGATACAGTATTCTATAGCCTTGCAGATAATAAATGTCGCGAGGGAAATGCTTGCCTGAGGTAGAAGGGTGACAGAGGACAGATCAAAACAACTTTCTGCCACCAACAGATTAAAATCGAACATAGGTACTGGATGAATCTGCGTCTCTCATTCAGGTCTCATTCAATGAATTGTCTCTTGTCAAGAGGATTGACTGCTGGAGAGCCGGCAAAAGCGACATAGCAGCCTTACAGGATGAGTCCTCTACAGTCAACAATCACCGGCCATCATCATATGCCCATCTATTATCTATAAGTACTAAACTAAATCCAAGCGCCAGATTGATAATCGGGTTGTTCTTAAAGTCCGTTACTCTTGCATGAAAAGACACTGCTCACTTGTCCGGCACGGAATTGATCTATGATGCCTTGCACACTAACGTATGTACCTAGCGTGAGATACAGAGCGCCAGTCAACATGATCACAACGTTCAACGCTACTGAAAGAATGTCAAGAATGGGATTTCGCTTCCTCCCGACCTTGCGATCCGCATTGCGCATGCGGAAGTAGGCCAAAGCCCAGAAGATGAAGCCGAACCAGCAGTTGAACAGCGACGACATGACTGATAGCACTGAGAATTCGTCAGCACTGATTGATAAGTCTGAGAGTGGATGGACACTTACGCGAAGAGAAAAATGGAATGATCTCAGCGATAAAGAATGATGCGGCCCAGCTGATCAGCAACACCAATCCCCACCAGAACCAGCCCTTGAATGTGTGCGATGTGAGATGCTCGGAATCCTTAAACATTCTGAAGAAGACAAATCGACCTGTGACACTTGCATAAAGGCATCCTACAAAGATGATGGTCGGAACCATGAAAGAATATGAGACCTTCTTGTAGGTGTCAGTGAGGACGCCGAAGGCTGGTGTAACCATGTACTGGTTGCCTGTGTAAACGTAAATGACAGACCCGACAACGCTGAATGTGACAATCTCAGCCATGGTGCACGCCCACAATGCTTTTGGGAAGTCTCTGCTCTTTGGTCAGAATGATTACGGTTGCATCGAATGCCATGGCAACTTACCTTGGATCTCGCATCTCAGCGATAAAGCTGGGAATTGTAGTCTGGCCGATGAATGTATAACTCATATTCATGAAAGCCGACATGCCAGTCACAAGTGTCGTGGTCTTTGGTGTCCATATTGAGATAATGGGCTCGCCCATCTCAGGATAACCAGCTGGCTTGCCCTGGGCGCCTGCAAAAGCCGTTGCCAAGATGACCGAGATGAATGTAAAAAACGTCGAGGCAAAGCCAAGCTTTGACAGCATGCTAAATGTGCGAGGGAGCGACCCGATCCAACTGATCACCGTGACTACCGCAGCGAATGCAACGGTTCTGCAGCCTGATATGGAATCGGCCTCGGTCATTGTGTTGAGGTAGATTGCACCGACCAAGACATGCAGAGCCTGGATAAAGGTGTTGTTCAGGACAAACATGACCGCTGTCCACCACCACGCCCATTTCTTATTCCACCAGATCATCTGCCCAATGTCGCACACATCTCTAACCTCAGGATGTCGCAGACAGAACTCCCATAGCACAAGACTCGTGTACAGAACAAGCCCAGCAATGACAGCCGTCAAGATCAATCCAGGCACTAGACCCAGAAGACTATACGACCAGGGGAAGCTCATAATAGAGAGCACAATGTACTCACTAAAGAGCAGCCCTGCAGTCTTTTGCCAAGAACATGTCCTGTATTGGATAGCATTTCCCGCTTCGGAAGCGACTTGCTTGTCGACGAGATCTTCGGCTGCGGTGCTGTCGCTTTCGGATACATGTGCCAAGTGCTCGGCGAGGGGTTCGATTCGCGGGCCAATTGTCACGTTGGGCCCTCCAAAGGCTGATGCGAGCCAAGGCCGTCTGCTTGGCGTGCGGGAGGTTTGAGGTTCTGAGTCTTCTAGTGTAGATATCTTGTCCATGATGATGTACGCGCTATCGCTGACCGTGATGTTCAATGCAAGTAGGAATTTGTGGAATGATACAGTGGAGGTGCAGGATGGGAGAGAACACAATGGCGAAACAACACTCAAGTAAAGAAACGGCTGGAGTAGAGTACCCGTCCATGGAAGAGAGGCAGCAACGGTAGTACCAGGCCTTGGACACTAACACAAGTAAGGCCGATCTGCAGTGAGCGAACTCCCCGAACAGTGCATGATGAGGCGTCGGGTACATCGCAACAGGGAATGCCCTTGACGATCAACGATACCACCTTTCAAACGGCATCTTTGCTGATTGGTCTTGGGGATGCGGAGATGCCCTCATCTCGGACACGGCGACCCCAGCCATGCTCGATAACAGTGTGCTCAACCGGTGTGGCAGAGCAATTGATAGATTGACTCCATCTTCTCTGGAGCAGATGCCATTCTGTTCCATCTGTCGTCTTCTTCAGCTTTCAGACCAACTGAGCTTCAACAGGCACGTCATCTTCCAACATGACGATGTGGCGGTAGGTAACATCGGAAGCTTTTAAAAACCCGCAGATCGTATTATTTCCTGTAATCACGCAATGCACCAGTCGTCATGACTAAAAGTTCCTGCCAATCTTATTGCACAGACCGTAAATGGTGTGCAACTTAGTGGATTTGGGTTTTAAGCTTACTGCCCATAAGCTTGTTTTCCAGCACTCAGCTTCTACTGGTCAATCAACGGAAATAGGCCGGCGCCCCCCGACGCCCGATGTCTTAGGAACTGGAGATACTGCAGGATGACCGATTGGACTATATTATTAGCAAGGCTCTATCAACGATTTTAATCAATGCATTCATGATTAGAGTCATGTAGAAGAGTAGTAGCTCTTGCAAATTATCGAAGCGCTACAAGTCGTAGCAAGAAGATACCATTAAAAAGAGCCTGTCACAAGATAGTTTCAGGCCGATGACCCAATGCATTTTTAAATATATAATCCCTCATATCTAGACTGAATTATGAACGCGATTGCTAGGACACGGCTATCGCATACGTGGTTTGGCACTCCGAGATACAAGTCTACATTCTTGTAGAAAAGAAAATACCCTGTACCTGCCTGTATGGACGCTGCCAGCCTTGTTCAAGCAATTTCCGGTGACGGCATCGATCTTGGTCGATATACTTAGGAGCCAGAGTAGTCACATGCCGAGTTATCTTTTATGATTACACATCACTCATTTGATTTAGAGAATCTGATCGTATTCTAACGTCTTGGCTTGTTATATGTTGTTAATCTACTCAGTTACCAATCATCTGCTGCGGCCTGTCTACTCATCCTTAACGTCCGAAATCTTGAACCCTCCAGGCACCAGTTTCTGGAAAACCTGATGAGGATCATACTTGGCTGCCGCATCCTTCATCTTCTTAATATTCTCAGCACCATAACTACCAAGAGGATCCTGACTCTTATCCGCGTAATTCAAATAAGTCCACTCAAGATTTCCTCCCTCAATAGTAGCGGCATATTCTTGCACGTCCTTGATCCAAGCCTGAACCTTTGGTCGTGCAAAAGCTTCCTGCTCAGGAGTCTGCGCCATGACGACAGCGAGAAATAGAATGCCGTTGGTCTTATGACGATCCATACCCATGATGTTGCCGCCTGCTTCAATGCCGCGTTGACCGAAGAGTGTAGGGAGAGGCTGGAAGAGGCATTGAGTGATGAAGTTGCCATCGGGGATGAATGTCTTGAGTTCTTCGACAAGTTTGTCGTGGAGTTCTGATGCTTTGGTGATGATTCGGGTATCGTTCTTGAAACAACATGTGAACCAGGTGTCACTGGGAGGTTAGCTTGAAAAGTGACGAAACATATAAGAGTTTGACTCACTAGAAATTGGCGGGGATGTTGTACTCGAAGGCCATTTCAGTAAGAGTAGTGTTCTTGACAGTATTCAAGATCTCGGGAAGAGCTAGCCACTTCTCGTACGCCGGAGGCTTCTCGATGCCCTCCATGTTGGCGTACAGAGTAGCAACAACGATATCCTTGAAATCAGGCATATGGGTGAAAATAGTGACCAGGTTACTGTGAATATCGTTGGGAACGTTATCCGTGAAAGCAGAGAGAGCCTCAATGGCACCAGGGATAACCTGCTTGGGGAAGAAGGTCATACCGCCCCAGACCTTATCAGACTTGATGGCCTTCATGGTGAAGTTTGTGACGATACCAAAGTTGTTTGATCCGCCTTTGAGTACGCGGTACAAGTCGGCGTTGTCCTTCTCATCCGCCGTGATGATATCGCCGTTAGCGAGAACGACTCGGTATGACACAACATTGTCACATCCAAAGCCCTGTCTAGCTGTGAAGAAAGCATTACCGCCTCCAAGAAGAAGACCTGCAACACCAACATTACCCTCACGGCCACCAGCAACAGCACGCCCATGCTTGCTCAGCTCAGCGTAAACCTCTCGCCATCTACAACCAGGTCCAATATCAGCTGTCTCAGTAGCAGCATCAAAAGACACATGGTTCAGATGAACAAGATCAATAGTAACACCGCCCTCAATGTTGTTCGACCCAGCCCAGTTTGTATGTCCACCACTGCGAACGGCAAACTTCTGACCAGCAGAAACGAGAGCCTTCACAACGGAGGCGACTTCTTCAGGGGTGCGAGGCTGGACGATACAAGCGGGTTTGATCTTGGCGCTGCTGGACCAGTATGACTCTTGGCGAGCTGAGAACTCGGCATCCGTAGGTGTGAGAATACGAGCCTCGAGACCAGCTGCAATGAGGCTTTCAGCCTGGGGGATCGATGGTTGAGGAGTAAGGGTAGTCATGATTGGATGCTTGTGGGTAAAGAAGAAACGAGAGGAAATTTAGTTTCTGACGCTTCTGAGGGGCACATAATCAAGGCTGTCTATGTATGTGACTGAAGCTGATAGACTGTCGGAGTCCTATCGTTCTCCATGGGGAATAGACAGATATCCAGGGTCCTGGTATCTGGCCCTGTTTCGTAAATCATTTACTCCTTTAGTGTGAGAAACCCTTTGACGTTACATTCCCCTGACACTTGCATCACTCTTGTCAGGACTATTTGATGGGGCTGAAGAAGGAAAAAAGCAAGGGTCCTGCAATAGTCTCCTCCTGTACGAAAACATAGACCTCGGTAAGGCATCTCGCTACCATGCTATTGGAAGACGACTTTTATAGCGTCCGGAACTAGAGAACCCGTTTCATCATACGAAATAGTCATCTTCGGGCCTAATAACGAAAACTTGAAATTCTGAAGCTATCGAACTTAGGCCTGAATATTCTGGTCGGAATTTTGGTAGACTCCGAAGCTAAGGTCTCGGTTCTGCAACTTGAATCCTTCGTTGAACTCGGCTTCGATGACCCTGCTCCCCGGCACCTGCCAAGAGGTTTTTGCAGGCTGGCAGATAGAGATATCCTTGTAGAATTGAAGGAAAAGCGCTAATATGCGGATACCTCTTCCGGGTTCCTCAAGTCTCTCATCGATCTGTTATCGAGCAACCATATAATCGAACGACCAAAATTTAGCTATTTAGCTATCAGATCATATTTTCGTACCTATGAACGGTATTAACGGGCTATCCCTAGCGCACCCGCGGGCACCGAGCAATGCCGTTTCAATAGCCGTCATAATCTGGGTAGCCATTGAACAGGGGTATATATGTCAACGTCTTCTGACTCAGAGTACTCCGTAACATTCACAGAAAGAGTTTGGACCATGTATGAAATACGCTGATCCCTTCTAAGCGATGTCCAAGGTTTTAGTCCTTACGATCATTTCTTTTCTTTCTCCTCGGGAGTGGGCCGTATATCCGATATAGGATGTAGTAATACGTATGCATGCAGGTAATTCGTGGTTAATTGAATGAACTCAGAGGCCGTATATTTCTACGAATCTAATATTTTTCGTTCTTCGTTTCTGCATGTGATTCCGCACTGAGACTTTCTTGCTACATACTTCTTTGTTGGTTGGTTTATCTTACAATGGCTGCTGTCGTTAATGGCGTTCCTGTCGCTATACCACCACCAGAGGGTTATAAAGTCGATTTCGATAACCCGCAACGGAACAGTGTTACTGAAGCATACTGGCTTTATGGCGTTGGGAATTTCTTGACAGTCTTGTTCATTGCACAGAGAGTATATGTAAGATGTTTTATACATAAGACAATACGGATAGAGGATGGTAAGTCCCTTTGACCCCCTTACTGCCTACGCCGTGGCTAATATTCTCGAAGCATGTTTAGGGGTAGCATACGTGAGCAGCATCATCCGAGACATCATGTCTTACATCGACAAAGCTGACCGATCCAGGTGTTTTCTGTAGTACTTCAGACCCTGATACTAAGTCAGTATCCAAGACACCGTCACATCTACTAGCTAACGTGCTCGAGCGTCTAGGGGACTTTATCCGCGGCATAATGGGCACCCACGGATGGGAGATGCCAATAACCAAGTTCGCCCTCTTCGCACGAGCCCTCTACCTCCTACCAATCCTCTACAACCCCGTCCAATGCGGCGCAAAGATGTCTTTACTTCTAGTCTACCGCCGGCTTGCGCCACAAAAGTGGTTTCATTTCATAATCTGGGCTACGTCGTTTGTGGTGATTGGCTCATCGATTGCGATCACGTTTACAACAATCTTCCCGTGCAAACCTGTAAGAGCGGGCTGGGACATCACAATCATCGATAAGAAGTGCATCGATCGACCAGCTGTCTACCAGGCTACGGCTATAATGGGCGCGATTACAGATGCCATGGTGCTTGCGGTGCCTATACCTGTTGTCATACCATTGCAGATCTCGAGAAGGCAAAAGATTGGGTTGATCTGCTTCTTTGGTGTCGGTGGAGTGTACGCAAGTTTATACAGCAAACAAGAGCAAGCTAACAACAAGCAGGACTGTCTTCACATCAATCATGAGACTCATCACGTTGATTCGGTCCATGGGCAACGTCGACCAATCTTGGGGTGGTGGTCCTGTTCTTCTTTGGATGTAAGTCACCTCCCCCCATCTAACGTCTCCTCTGACAAGTCCAGCTTTGCGGAAGCCAATCTCTCCATTATTTGCGCAACTCTCACAACAGTCAAACCATTCATCAAACACATCTCTCCAAGGATTCTCGGCTCCTCATACGGAGCGTCAAAGGCAGGCATGTCAAACCCAAGCGCACCACCAACAATTGGAGCAATCTCCACCGGTGGCATACCGAGACATGACCACTATGAGCGATTTGACGATGGACCAATGTACCCTCTGCAAACTATCACCAAGGCAGAGGCATCAAAGGGTCACGAGAATAAGAATGGAGGATCACGCTCGGTAACACGGCCAATGTCAGGGGATAGTCAGGGAGATTCGGATTCCGAAAAGGCAATTCTGCAGACGCGTACTACAACAGTGACCTATACTTGAAGAAGGTTGCTTTGGTGCATTAGGAGCATAAGATATATGATAGACTTTGTGGCATAGATAAAATATTTTTCGGTCAAAGTGGCATTTGTTTGAGTTTCTCAATTCTCGTCTCGTCCATAAGCTGGTGAAAGCTGATCGTCGACAATTCAAGCTCATACCCCTTCACGCACCAAGAGCGATGACATAGAGAATAAGTACGTACATTTGATAGTTATTAGTGTACTTGCTGGCCATAAAATTAGACTGCAGGCCGCATATCAGGTAGAAAACACCAAGCTTGCCCAAAGAGTGGTGCAGCAGTTTGATAGCCACCAGTAACAGCTCACACCTTGAGTTTTCAACTAGTAGCAGTTGATACAGGCCATATTTGTTTTGGGCGAGACTATGTCTATATATTTGCGGTTTGCCTTGAATTTGAGACGGAAAGATGCGTTTACTGGTAATCTTGCGTGGCTGAGTTGCTAACAAGCAGTTCCGTTTCCTTCCAGGAGGTGACTACAAATATGCCAAATTGACAACAATCAAACGTGAACTGGCTAACCAAGAAGTTGAATTTTGCGTCAGACAAGTTATGCACGTGATTTTGTCTGCGGTTTGTTGCGTTACACAAATTGGCATGCACTGCGCTGCACCGTAGAGCAAACATCCATTACGAACACTGCTTCACTCATCACATAAATAGTCCCCAGCATCGAGGTGGAGAGGGAGATTCTATCTTCTTAAGTACCATCATCAGAAGAACCCAGTCTCTCACAAATCCTCACATCCTCACTGGCAGAAAGATTTCACCTGCTTGCTATCATGCCTGGAGACCCCATCTTTGAAGCTCTCATGCGAGCTGGAGAGCAAATGTACGCAAACGAGAACCCTCTACACTACGCAGCTACCACAGGAAACTCAACGCGCTTCGCGAGCCTGCTGCAGGATCCCGAATACCGCGCCAAACTCAAAGACACCATGGTCGGGCATGACTCTTTGCAAACTGCCATTTTCAACAACAACAAGGACACAGTTCAAGCCTTGGTTACTTTGCCTCTTGACGTGTTCGACTGGACCCGTAAGATTCTATACGTCATTTGGTTGCGATTCTGACATTATTAGATCATCCTCTGGAAAGCCAAGGGGCCGTCGGATACCTGAATGAGGCCGCATCATTTGGCCACTTTGATATCTTCAAGGTCATTGCAGAGACCGGGAAAGTTGACCTCGCCAGAAAGGACCCCCACGGCCAGACTGCACTACACCATGCCAGCGGCGCCGGCTCTATGAAGATCGTCGATTTCCTCCTGAGCCAAGGTGTTAATCCCGATGAGAAGGACAACCAAGGTCGCACCCCCCTCTCATATGCTTCGGAGAAAAAAATGGTTCTTTTCGCAGCTGCGGCCGAGAAAGAAAAGAGAGATGTCGTTCGAGCCCTTCTTCGCCTGGACGCTGTGGACCCTGACTCGAAGGACCTCGAGGGCAACAGTCCTTTCTACTATGCCGTCGTCTCTGGTAATGACGCGACGGCTAAGATCTTGGCCGACAGCGGACGGGTTGACCGTAACGCCGAAGGAAAGGCAAAGAAGGATCGAACTGCCTATGACAAGAAACGCCCTCAGTTCGTTATGAAGGAGGTTTGAGGGGAATCGTTTAGCATGGGGGAATGGATTGCGTAGAGCAAGTTGGAGAGCAATCACTTGTTGAACTCACAGAGTCTAATTGTGTGGGGTCGATGAAAGGAACACGGCCACTGCTGGACAACGTAGCCCATTTCAGATCGTGTACATGCAGTTTTTATTTGCTGCCATTCGTGGTAGTCAAGATACCAGTTGTGACCTTGCTCGCCAGAATACTCCTATTACAAGCCTGTTAAGAACCATATTCTACTCTGTAAAGCGATCGAAGAGTCGATCATATCAGTAAGAGCCACAGGAACTTGTTGCCAAGCTTCCAACCTTCATTCCCCAGATGGCGGCTTGATTTCTGTCCCAACAGGAAGAGGCTCGCCCAAATCAATCATATCATCCTTCCAACTGAGCGGTTGAATAAATGTCTTCCTCGATGGACCACAACGATCACCAGCGTTAAGATTAGCATGAAAGACATTCCAATCCTCTGTACCATCAGGGCTCTTAAAGAATGCGTTATGGGCAGGTCCATAGAGTCCATTCTTCGTCTCGAAAATGGGATCAGGCAACTTGGTCCAAGAGGCAGGGCTCAGCGGATCAGAGCCTTTTGTGAATTTCATTGCGCCGAGTTTGTAGGCAGGTGTGTTACAGGAGTCTGCGGCGTAGACTACATAAGTTGTTCCGGCTGGCGAGATGATCCCATAAGGTCCTTCGAGAACGGGCGAATCGGACTTTTCCCACTCGAACTCTGGGTGTGCAATCATTGTGGCGTTGCCGCATGTTGTTGGTGAAAGGAGCTTGGCGATCCATAGGGAGGCACCATCAGGGCTCTTTGGTCCTTCAACTGAAGAGAACTGAACGGCTATTAGTACAAGAAATTAGGAAAGATTGGAAGAAGCTTACGAGGAAATACTCGGTGCCTTCGATTTCAAAAATTGACTAAAGTCACAGTCAGTGATACGCTTTTCTCGTATCATGGGCTCGCTTACCGCATCAAGCATCCCAGCATTGAAGTTAGGAGGAATAATTGCATCCAGCATCTCATAGTCCGCCGACAACGGATTCTCCTTACCGCCCTTGAGGACGTATACTCTCAAAGTTGGCAGCATGACATCCCAATTGTCCTCGTCACATATACTTGCTGAGAAGTACACATACCAGGTATCACCGACTTTGTGCATCTCAGGAGCCCAGAAGTTGCATGCCCTGGTGGCATTGGACCTGTCGGACCAGATGAGTTGTGACTCAGCAGTCTTGAGGCCTTCGATAGTAGGGGCTTTGGTGATGCTGACGTTGGTCCATGTTGTTGAAGTCAAGTAGTACCTGGGATTTGTTCAGCATGGACTAGTGAGCTATTGGTAAGCTGGGGGTCTCACATTCCATCTTGATAGACGATATGAGGGTCACTTCCAGTTCGTATGGGGTTGGTGAACCCAAGAACAAAGCTTGAGCACAATCCAAGGATCAAGGTGATTGCAGACAAGTCAATCATTGTGAGTAAGAATCTTTCTTCCAGAGATCCAAGTAAGAGAGTAGCTTTATTCTACCGCTCTGAAAGTTGGTTTTTACTGTCTCTTATACCCCATTACATCACTGATCATTTCCTAATAAGGAGCCGGCTCTCAGGATAAACCAACACATTATGGAGCTCCCGTATATCGTTCGTATATGATCTGATGACCATGCAGGTCTCCCTATAGTCACTTGCATATACTGCTTGCTATTTGCTCGGCTAGCATAAGGTTACGTCGCTGAGAACGAACCGCGGGGTATGTGAGGGGCGGTTATACAATTTAAGCTTGATCGTCATGCTTAAAGCTATGATCGACAAATTGTTTACTTTACCCATGCGCTCCAATAAATAGCCTGAGTTCGAACTCAAGTTCAGCTCCTGGTTCTCACCATGCTGTTGTGACTCCATTGGAGGTCCAGAGTTCATCAATCAGATCTATCCGGTATGGTGTAGTGGCTAACATTTCGCGCTCTCATCTTCAGCTGAGGGATCAGTACCGCGGAGCCCAGGGTTCGATTCCCTGTACCGGAGTTTCTTTTTGATCTTTTTTGCATCTTTTATATTTAATGCCTCTATTCGTCAATGTCAAAGTCATCCCTCCCCTCAGCATGCTGTAAGACTTTTACAGGACGAGAATAGATTGCTTCCTTAAAATGTATATATATATATATATAT
>JAAVUB010000425.1:0-25146 GCA_014898885.1 Fusarium lyarnte (nom. inval.)
CGAGAATCATACCTCTAGACCATGAAGCCGATTTTGGTAATTGTTAATAAGCGGCTTCAAAAAACAGAATATGTATCTAACCAATTCTGGTCGCCTTGAACACGGAAATCGTCACAGGAACCTCCACGTGGAACTCCCTGAACTCCACGCCAGACACAGCCCTGAGACCGAATCCCGTTACTCTCAAAGTCTCGTTCCCGTGAAACACGATACCCGTGGATTCCCGAGCTCTGGATCAAGCGGCACGCCAAGAATCTTTATCTCGCCATTAGGGCCAACACCACATCATATGCATCCTCTATGGCGAGTCATCTATCACAAGAACTGCATCTCTTGGCCACTGCATATGTCAAATATCACTCGGCAGTTACTATTCGGACCACTCTTTTAGTCACCGATCACATTCATCATAAAACATCCACATCACCTGATGACTTCCTCAAACCTCAAAGCAGCATTTATGTCCCTCCAGTTCAAATCACACACAAAAGCACCTTCCCGATTAACCTTCGCTTAAGCACAAAGTTATAGATCCAGACATTATAGTGCAGATCAGGCGTCACGAATAGCCCAATTAAGAAACCTGCGGTGCAGCTCTACCACGGTCGTATTCAACGTTAATATCTCTTGCATATACTTTCGGGGAGCGCGCCTCCCGCCAAGATGAGACAAACTCTATCCCAGGTCTTTGATCTTGGCGTTGATCTTTAACTCGAATGGTTTGAAGCCCGTTATCAGTCATAATGCCGTCTACCGATTGGTCCACCATGCTCACATCCTTGCATATGTCTCTGCGGGATACTGGCAGCAAACCCCAGTTTATCACCGCGGCAATTGCGACGAACTCCATACCTTTTCACTGCAAGACTTGTCTGTTTCAAGAAGAGTAGGTGCAGAATCTCAATCCAATTGTGGATATTGGAGACAGAAATGACAAAAGCCACGTTGCCGAGACAGGGATCTTGATTGGGGTTTTGGTGATAAGAACTGCAGCGCCGTTATACAAGGTCGCAGATGTAACGTTGAGAAGATACTCGAGTCAGTCAGACGTTGGAGTTGCCCAATGTAGCTGTGCCAGGGGTAGTCAGGATGAAACGCGGCAATTCGAGGACAAGACGGTAATACCGGCACCACCTGATTCTTGACGGTCATATCCTTCAACTTTACCATCAATGGCCTCAACCTTGACAAAAAGAGGAGGAATACCCAGAATAAAAACGGTGACGTCGTCATCGCATTTCCTAAAACTATGCATAATCCGAAACTTTAATAGATACCAAGACTCTCGTTCGCAACACGAGGTCCAAAAACATCCCCTGGCGACCCGCCCGCGTTTCGGACGAGTTGGACCCCTGATAATGGCAGCCGAACCCGCTGTATAATATGGAGAATGCAACGAATATGTCCCACCGCTAATCACGAGGTTTGTTCTGCTTAGGATTTGTATAATGATTTGCATTGCCGTAGCGGTTAAAAAGCCCCCATGTCTCGCTCATTTTAGGTCCTGGGGAGTTTCTGGTAAAACACTATGCACGATGGATGTTGACCCTTTGGTCGTTGCTATCTTTGGCCCACCGCCCGAGGGGATAGATCTCTCGGCTAATAGTGAGGCCAAGAATGCTGCTGTTGTTCTCACCTTGTTGCTTATCTCTGCTTTGTTCTTGGCTGGACGCATTGTGATTCGGACGCAGCAGGTTTATGGGCTGAGTCTTGATGACTATGCGATTATTATATCGTGGGTTTTTGTTGCTGCTACTGGGGCTATGGTAGTAGTTGGTAAGTCAATTCTTTTGCCTGATTGGCAATCACTAATATTGTTAGTTGGCCAAGCTGGTGCGGGTAAACATGTCTGGGCGCTCACAATAGATCAAATGGTTGAGGTCTCCAAGGTTCGTCAGCACCATGTACTTAACTTTCTCCTACTAATTATGTTAGCTCTCATACATATATACCTACTTTTTTGCAATATCCGTCTTCACAACCAAAGTATCGATTCTCCTCTTCTACCGACGATTGTTCAGTCGCGGTGGCTTCTCATTTAAGATCGCTTTTTGGTTTGGCACCTTCCTGGTGGCATCATATCCAGTGATATTCCTCTTCACCATGATATTTGGCTGCACGCCATTGAGCCACTACTGGACACAGTTCAAGGGGACCGATGGAACATGCATTGATGTTGGCCAATTCTTTGTCATTCTGGCCATCATCAATCTCTTCACCAACGTCATCGTGCTGTTGATCCCAGTGCCAGAGGTACTCAAACTCCAGATGAGCAGAGAGAAGAAGGGAGCTGTATTTGGTATCTTGGCGCTTGGAGGCTTGTAAGTCGCAACGGCTGGTTGTCCGAAGAATATCACTAACACTACACAGAGTCTGCATCGCCAGTGCCGTACGCGTATACTACCTAGACGTCTTCTCCAAAGCCGCCGACAACACATGGGCCATGGGCACCGTAGCCATCTGGTCCTCAGTCGAACCATCGATGGGCATCGTATCAGCATGCCTACCCAGCTTCAAGTCGTTCTTGCGATACCTGCGCCGGAAAGGCGGTAGCAAAAGCAGATCAAGCTTCCCAACCATCTCCAACGGAGGAAAAGGAAACAGACTACGGTTTGATGATGAGATTGCACTGAGAAGTCAGATAGTTGGTGGCGAGGGAAGTATGCATAGTGGACAGGGAAGTGAGGCTGGACGACAGATTTATGTCAAAACGGATGTTGAGCAGGTCATTACTGAGATACCCGAGGCGATGAGGCGAAGCGATGTTTGAAGTGATACCAATTGAGTTTTTAGTGTGCGCTGCATATATAGAAGCGACCTGAAATTTATGTTTTTAGCATTTGTATATGAAGATTACAAGATTCAATTCATTGTCCACAGAAGACTGGTATGGGGTCCTAGTATCCCAACACCCGTATTTTGTCTCCCACTAGAACTTGGAAACATTCGCGCACCCAACATCGATCCCAAATCTTCCGAGAGTCCTTTCCCCCTCCCGTGTCTCGTTCGGCGGATCTGTATCTCCTGATGTTCTCGCATCATCACTCCGCTCTTCTGACTCCACCGAAGCCTCTCCTTTCTGCCACCACCCAAGACTAAACACCCAGCCATCAAAGGCCTTCTTCAGCTGTCCATCAGCCATGTACTCAGCTCCTTGCGGTATGATGCCGGAATCTCGATCGCACATCTGAGATCCAGCCAGAAATGCCATCGTGCTTGCGATACTGCAAGGATCGCGTGGAAGTGTGCCGCGAATCTTGACAAGAAGATAGCTTGCGAGGCTCAGAACGGCTATGAGAGCTAGCAGAACTTGGAGAATGGTTTTAGAAGTTGGGTTTATGGCAAAGCGGGTGATTACTTGGCGCATTGTTCCATTTATCTCCGTGTTAGGTGACGCTGCCTCTTCAGCTAGAGATGGAGACGCTAAAGCACTGACAAGCTCGTCATGGGGGGTCTTTTCGTCTGCTCGGAAGTTGAGATCAATGACATATCTCATGTACTCGCTGTAGCCCTTCTCCACTGCGTCGATCAAATTGCTGACATTCCCAGGCCCGATAAGTTCCTCTTTCTTTACCGCCTTCGGACCGTAGATCAAGTGATTGAAGAACGGATCACAGTCAAATGGTTTTTCGGTGCTGGCGTTGTGAGTTGGATAGAGTTTCAGGTGGGCATCGAGAAATTTCTTAAGTTTATAGTTCAGCGCCGATGACCCTGAGGTACTGTTTACCCATTTCCAAGCTCCCTTTCGAGCTAGCTCTGGGGGGTGTTTCTCATCGATCCTCCCAAGCGCTGGGTCGCCCTTAAACGTGATATTGAGTGGAACTTGCTCAATGCCTTGAGTGCAAGTCAATGCTGTTATATTCCATGCGGAGCTATCATTGCCTCCCATATTTCCAAAGAACATGCCGATGGAGGGACAAGCAGCACTGGGGTCACTAACGGTTAGGTTGAGATCCAAGTAACTGCCAACCCACCTACTGTGATTGGATTTTCCTTCGTCGACTGCAATCTCCACACTCGTATTGAATGATACATAAGACTTCCCGTTGACATCATGGCCTTTGCAGCCGACCGGAGCGGTGACGTTGGCCCATATGGTTTTCTCATGCGAGTGCCCTCTCAAAGCTCCGTCGAGGGCGTAGTAATACGTCTTGACCCACGGATTCATTACAAGATTCTCTGTCGGGACCATGGTACAGTTGAGGAAGGGCCGCAACGCCCCGACGGTATAAGTGTAGCTGGAAGATTGAGTGACCGTATCTAGCATAGAAGCATCAGGAAATGCAAGGCTGGTACTCGGCAGCACTACGTCTTGCCAAATTGCAACTGAGGAGTTTGCACCACCATGCCGAATGAGGTTCAGTGTTTTTGCGGCGCCTGAGTCATCCTGACTGACGGCAGACCATGATGTGCGCCAATTCCCCACTATTGCTGTCGCCGATCTCTCAATATTCACAGGCCCCGTGAGTGTCCAGAGACCCGATGAGATGATTGTGAGGAGGCTGCTCAAGAGCGATGAAATGTTGGAAGACGCTGGTCCTGGGTGACGAGCCCGCAGTGATTTGAACACTATCAGGAACGGTGATACGGATAGCAGGTGAAATAAAATACTTGTTTCAGCAGGAGCGCTTCCTGATCGAAGAACACTGTACGGGGCAAAAGTGGCTATAATAAAGTCAAGACTATTGACCATTGTTGATATGAGAAAGAATATCGCCGTGGTGGCCATGCGTATGATTGAAATGGTTGAGGAGTCTGTCTTGTTCATGTCGAAAAGGCCTTGTCTTTGACTAGACAGCTGTTGAAGGAGCTCAAGTGCGCCAATAGCAAGTATGGTAATGGCGATTGTAGCAGTTGCGAAGTACAATGTCCCAGCTATGGGTGTCCAGGGCTTGGCTTTGTTTGTCTGACGTTCTTGGTACTCAGAAAGACTCTCTTTCACTGTCACACCTATCCGAACGCCACTACTGGCGCTAGTCATGGCGAACTTCAGGTCTCCGATAGCTTCAGTCAAGGTCTTTTCGCTCGATTTACCAGAACTCTCAAGGATCCTCTGCAGTGAAGGATTGCTGGCTAACACAGCGGCATGTCCAGCAATAGAGCCACTCATGGCAGAGATCCAATAACGTGTAGAAGATCCAAACATTAAAAGCAAGCAGACGATGGACAAGACTAAAAAGCCTGAAACCATGAACCAAACTGCCACATTGCTCATTTGGAGCCTTGGGATACTGACGAGACCATCACCTGTATTGTTTGTAGCTTTGTCCACAAGCAGTGACTGACGAGCAACCTCGTTAAGAAGTCCCTCCAGAATCTCCACTGACATCTTCCTCAGTGTTGACTGCACGGAAAGAATGTCAGGTCTGAACTTGTCTCCCAACTTGATAGCCATCAACTGAAATAGCGCTTCACTGGCAGTCCAATCGCGGGACACCTTGTTAGATTCGATAGTTATGCGGGGGACATTCTTGATGTAAACAAGAGTCGAAGATGCCACGTCGAGATCCTTCATAAGCATTTCAGACAGAGAAGAGCTCGTCAAGTTGCTCAGCAGTCGTCCTTGTCCATAGTCAGCGGCTGGGGTCAGAGTTACATTGCGCGAGAGCATGTCCTGAGTCGCAGTGACCGATACAATTTTGTAACCAATCTTGCAGATGACTGCTGAATGATTGTTGAGTTTGATAGAGTCTGTGATGTTTTGTGACTGGACCATGGAGGAAATGTTGTGGTGAGCGACTGTGATGGCGTATCGTAAATCAATAGATTCCAAGCCATTTTGCGAATTTGAGTCCTCCGGCCTAATTTGGTCCGGAAGCCTGACTTCTGAACAGTTTACGCGGTGAAGCGTATACGCCCAGGGTTGGCTACCGCACATGCTTGAATTCTTGAGAGAAAGCCTCAAGTCAGGACACATGAAATGACTTTTTCTTCCTGTTGAGCACGTAGACGAGTTCCACATGTAGTATGAGCCATAAACGGTAGGGGGATCCATAGTTAACGTCGCATCTTCGCAGGTAACAACTGGAAGAAATAAGTCGACCGGGGCTGTCAGCGATGTAAGGTTGATTGACGATGCTGTTGATTTGAACCTCTGGGTAACGACTCCACGTTCGGTGTTCCAGGCATAATCACGCGCTACATCACCTCTGAGACGAGACACGTACGCGTAGACCGGCTTGTCCGAGCCGCCACCGAACCACTCTTGTTCCCCTACTCTGAAGAGCTTGCTCTCGCTGTCAAATGACTGTAAACTGAAAGAGGCCCAAGTACTAGCAGCGTCGAAAGTATTCTCGTATGTGATATCCACTGGTACAGCATGCGAGGGATGCTGAACCACGAATAAAGTGGTCGAAACAAGGATGATGCCCTTGAGGAGGAAGAATGAGAGGATAGTCGCGAATACACGATAGTGACGGAATTTGAATGCCCGGTATACGCTCTGGAGCTGAAACGGTGATACATAGTCCAGCAGAAGCGACCTGCCCCCGAGTACAGGTCCAGATTGAAGTTCTCTCCATGGTTCGACAGCCTTGTAATAGTAGTCCACTCGTCTCCAGAAGCTCAAGATGATTATGAGCACACCTGTCGGGCCGTACGTCCAAGAGTATTCGCTGGAGGAAAAGTTGAGAGGGAAGCCGTCTTGAGAATCGGAAATGCATTTGAGGGCAATTAGTGAGGCAGCGAGGGTTATGTAAACGAGGGCGAATATGAGCAGTGCGCATCTGCTCAGCCAGAACGGTGGCTGGGTTCTCTGCTGAGGAATATCTGGCTGCTCTTCTGTAGTGTTGCCAAGCGATGGTTGTTCTTCAGCAGAGTCTTGCTCTAGCTGAGAGTTGGGAGAAGACATGGCGTAACCTTAATTAAAGTTGGAAATATCCCGAGAACAGTGGATTGACACAGCTTATTTCCGTACCCCTCAAGCTGATATATAAGCTATTATCCGTCTTGGGTTTCACACGCTTGAGAAATTAGCACCCTGTAATCCTGAGGACTTGGGGGCCAACATTGTGGAGTGACGCAAGGCTTACCGTTTGCGTACTCTTTTTCTTCCTAATTGCAGCTTCTAGCCGAGAGTCTTGCGTCATTTAGGGGAAAGAAAACAGGATTGGGCGTTCCATTTATCGATAAATAAAGGGGCGAATCAATGAGGAATCGAGATGGACAAGAGCTCTGTATCCTAAAGCGCGAGCCGTGATTTTACCTATCGAGCACCATAGTATGCCTTGGACTTCATACTCCACAACATTAGCCTGAGATGAGGGAATTGCCAGCAGTAACGGTACACAAACAGAGAGTCCCGCCACACAGCGCTTACTGTATCATCATCTGTAACATACACTGGGCGCTGCATATAACACAAATGTGCAGTCACGGGCAGAATACGGTAATTAACCTTGAAATCTTTGTGATTGAGCATAGTAATAAAGAAATTTAACCTCTACATATCTAACATCATACAGTAGTTTGCAAAAATTTCCCACCGAATTGTCAAAGTCATCAACTGTCGTAAATCGTTCACCAAAAGATCGGAAGGTCAACAGCTGTTTCCCAATCCATGTTTGAATCCTTCAGCTCAATCCTCTCAATGCAAGTACCAAAGATCTTATCCCATAGGCGAGTCTGCTTGCCGTAGTTACCGCTTGCCTTCCAGCCCTTGCGGTGGTGAAGATCATGGTCTTCAATCACAAGCTCAGCGTCAAGGAGACGAAGCAGCCAGCTAAGCGTGCCGGGAGGTGATGTGTAAACACGCAGGCCGCTGTGGCCACCCAGCTCGGTAAACATGATATACTGGTGGCAGATCCACCACTCGTAGAAGCCCATAGGAAGACCCATGAACTTGAGGGAGAAATAAGTCGCGAGCGGGATGACGGCGATGTCGAAAATCTCCTGTTCGAAATCGGCGTAGAGCGTCAGGAGTGGGTTGGGGTGCTTGGTCAAGTGATGAGTGCGGTGGTACTTCCAGAGACTGCCAACCTCGTGCATGAGTCTATGGTACCAGTAGAACCAAAAGTCAAGCACGATGCCGTAAAGACCAATCTCGAGTGGTAGCCAGACCCAGCTAATGGATGACGGAGCTTGGGCGGTGCGGTAGCTGAGGAAGACAGTAAAGATTGGGCGGAAGCTAGACGTGGCGATGAGGCTCTTGACAACCTTGGTGACGCCAACATCAGGCACGCCATCTCTCTCATGTACATCACCATCCAAAAAGCCCGTCTGGTGGCCTACTCGACGAAGAGCATGTAGCTGATGCACCGCAGCAACCTTGAAGGCAAGACTATAGAAGATAAATGCTTGGATGGGCGTGAGGTTCTGGCCAGTGTATAAGACATAGGCGTGATGTATAGCCATCGGAACGAGTGCATGCACAAGCACCCAACGGTGCAACTGCCACTCTGGTGTATATGGGACTTTGTCTCGCTTCTGATGTACAGGCACGTCTTTGTCCAAGGCGACGTGGTGAATGCCTAGGATCTCGAAGAACCAGTGCGACCATGTCCAGTTGTTTTTATCGGCGCGACGCCAGGTGGACTTCATAGAGTCCTTCGGATTCTGTTTCGACTTTACGCTGAGGGACGGATTTGCGTCGAGACGTGACGAGTTGGACTCGTACACGGCAGTTGAGGATCGTGAAGCCATTTTGCGTGTATTGTAAACACTGATGAAGATGGTAATCGGCTATCTTGGCAGTCGAGGAAGTTGGGTTTAGCCTTTATATAATTAATCATGATCGTTGGTTGCCACATGTAAATCTGGTTGCATTTTGCCGTTTTGTTAGCCCAGTCTCTGCAACCCTATTGGACTCCACTTCTGTCGCTAGACTTTGACTATGGAACTAGTCGTTGAGGACTAGACTTGCCGAGGTTCTGCAGATCATCAATGCACACGTCAATGGGCACCCCTAATTCGGTACTGGTTTGCGACGGGGGAGGGGCATCAACATTGCCTGATTATGCACCACGGTACAGACCTCGGGGAGTAAGAAAACTCAAGACTATAAAAGAGGCTGCCAAAATAAACTGAGTAAAGAGTTCCCTAAACTCAGACCAAGTTACCTACGCCTCGGCTAAATTACCTAAATATTTTCGTCGCTTAGGGTCAAGGTCCTGCGTTTTCTTGCATGCCGTAGATACAGTACCGAGACAGCTGAATGTGTCATTCATCGCCTCTGGGATAACGTCTGTTGGTCTAATGTATATGACTTCTCAAGTGAAGTGTTCCTAGAGAATAACAAATAACGCATTTCGTTCCCGCTGCGGTGAAAACCTCGAAATTTACGTCGTTCTGACTCAAGCACGTCTCTTTTCAAACGAGTATGTCAGGCAGATGCTGAGATTATTCGTGCCTTTGCCACTGTGGCCATTAGTCCAAGCGCAACTCTCTCTGTTACATCCTCATCGAACGTTCCAGCTCAAGGTCGGAGGGTTTTCTGTCTTTCGTCCATTGACGTGAAGTTCCACGTCATCAAAGCAACCCTTGATCTAATCTACTAGTCACACATTCTGTCATAGCACGTGTCAAGCAAGCTCATGGAAGCGAGGGGCATCATGTCATGCGTTGGAAGGGTAAAATAGAGTGCGCTCCATTGCGGGTACTAATAGTTCACATCGCAAGCTAAACTCAAATAGTGCTCGGCGTCGGCTCACGCTACCGACCATATGGTCCCACTACTGGTACTAGTACCACATAAAGCTACGGGGCAGATGCAACCTCCTTTAGTTTGTTCCCAAGCGGGCAAATGTCAAATGCCAGAATCTGTTGGGGTAAACCTGGTTCTGGTTCGAGGAATCTGGCCGTGGCTGGTGGTGTGGCAGTGTTCTCTGCTTCTGAGGCTGATCACTTAATGCTATCCATCACGTCACATGACAACAAGCTTGAGCTGCCTGATACAAGAAATGTCGAGTTCAGTGCCTCTGCAGAATACTGTACGTACCTTGACTCACAGTCATGACGCCTCACCAATTAGAAGCGCCGGAAAAAGGATGTAACGATTTCCGGAATAGCCCCACCATCACTACACGCACGATCATGACACGACTTCACTCGTCTTTCAGCCCTGCCAGGTCTGAGCAACATGCCTTCTCTTGAGAGGTTGCCGACTGAAATTCTCCAAGAGGTTCGTAATAATTCACTAAATACTCATCGTGATGCTGACCGCACGTAGGTTGTGTTGTATCTCCACGATGGCTATGAACGTCATCACTTCGGTGGATACGACCCTCCTCTAAGCCAACACGAGATAGCAGGGATCAAGCGACGTTCGTACCTCAAAAATCTGCGTGCCGTAAATCGTCGTTTCTGCCAGATCGTCACACCCATTCTCTTTCAGCACGCCATCATTTACTCTGGCAGCCTCATGACAAGATGGGGCGTGACTACTGCGACCAGCAACGGAGTTACCGGCACTGCACGTCTTGTGCAACTGTCAAAGGACCCTTCACTTCGCAAAATCGTTCGCCGTCTGGAAATTTGCTTAAAAATACGCGGTCCGAATGATTTCCAAGATTATAACCCTCCGCTTGAGGAGAGAGATAGAGACCTGGAGTACCTTGCACGACTTGGCACGGTGATTCACAGTGCATTACCCAGATTTCCAAATCTCAAGGCTCTGAAGCTTAACTTTAATGACATTCCTTATGACTTTGATCAGGACTTTGATGACCCAGGTGAGGCCAACTGTTGTTGGTCTCAGGACACAGAGAACTTCTTCGAGTCTCTAGCAACAGCTGTCATCAGATGCGGACTCAAGAATTTGGAAGAACTCGACCTCTCCCTACCTCTCGCCTATGACTTTGGGCATTTTCTTGAAGACGACGACGACGAAGGAGGACCTCACTCTCCAAAGACTTTCTTCAAACAGCTCAAGTATCTGAGTGTTCACTACGGACACTGTACTGAGGAAGACGAGGACTTGGAATTCCGGCAGAACCAATCTAATGAAACATTTGACATATACCTCCGACAGTTGATACCACTCGCGACAAACCTGAAAACCCTCAAGGCCAAGGGACCCGATATACTGGTGCTTGATTCCTCCACAGTGGAACCCTTGAACCTGGAAGTACTGGACTTGCAGAGCCTATCCATATCAGGAGAAGCACTCATCTCTCTCTTCGAACGGTCTACGGGATTGCGTGAAGTTGTGCTCATGGGAGTCTACCTCGAGTCAGGCACATGGATTGAAATCCTCACGGCCTTGAGCAAGACCACCCTGACATCATTCTACATCGAAACGTGCGGCTATCAAAAAGAAGGCGAGACTGTACTACGCGTCCCCATTAACCCAACCGCCCAAGCGAAAGAGGACGATAGTTACATCGAGACGAATCGCGCCGAAGACATCGACGCTTGCGAGTTGGTGTTTTCGCGGGTCCACGAGAACATGCGTAAGATACATGGGAGTAGATATGATCAAGCGGCGGCTGAAAAAAAGAGGGAAATTCTGCGAGAGGATATTATTAGGAAGACGGGGTCGCTTGGGGATTTTTGTAGAAGTTTTTTTGCGGATGTTGATGCTGATGAGGCTGATGAATATTCTGGAAGGTATGCTTCTGAGCAGTTCCAGGCGTTTGCGTTTGGTGATGATCTCGGTGATGCCTCTGACGACGAAGATAGGGTTTCTTCAGATGCTGGTCCGTCTGAGTCAGGTTTGCCTGACGATGAACAGATTGTCCCTTTCTACGGACTGGCTTGACCGGGTATAATTTTGCAGCAGCTAGAAGGAGGCAATTATTGTGAAGGAATGTTTTTGGGATAAGAAATCCATGGCCTTTGAGAATGATTTTCATATAACTCAATGGAAATAACAACCTTGAATCTCACCTTCAAGGTCTTCGCAACTAAAGCATTACCAAACCAGCACCAATAAGCATGCTAAACAGCACCGCAATAATTGACACAAGCCCACCACTGCTCAACAATCTCGAAGCCCCATTATCCTCCTCCTCCTCTTTATCGTCATCTGCCTTTTCCTCATCGTTATCTCCACCTCCATCCCCAGTAGGCTTTACATCCGACTCCTTGTAAACAAGCTTGACAGCGGGAAAGTATCTAACAACCGCAAGCGAGGAATAATCGTAATAAGAATTGGTTTCCAGGACTGATTTGTGTTTAGTTCTGTTAGAGCTCCCATTTCGGATGACTGAAGCTTGTGGCAAACTTACCTTCTCGCAGTTCTGACAATGCTGTAGTTGCTGTAAAGCGGGCACCTGTTTCCATGGAATACATATACTGCGACATGCTGCTCCCTTCAACGGTGAAGATCTCATGTAGGGAGTCCACACGAGTTTGTATGTTGCACATCTCAGAGTATGCTGTCGCTGATGCCAAGGGCTCGATGAATGAGTAGCAGCCGCCTCTTTTCCTGGCAGTCCAGCCACTGGATAAGAACTGACATCAGAATCTCAACACATTAGGGAGATTTATGGCGGGTTAGCGTACCTGGGACAGCAATACGCGAGGGTCTCAGAAGGATCCAGCGCGTTGAGCCATATCTGTTCAATGGGCATGTATGGATTAATGACCGACGCTGTTTCGCCTGGATCTGAGCTTGTTGTTTCTGTGAAAGCCCCTCCCCTCTCTGGAGAATCTGTTTTGTCGCCATGCGCAAACGTAGCAGCTGTTGTCCAGCCCTTCGGACAGTGGATTCCAGGAGAGAAATAATCAATGGTGCCTTGGCCTCCGTTCTGGCGCCACTTGCTGTTCAGTTTATCATAGGTAGAGTTTGAAGGGAGACAACTTCCCAGGGGAACTGCTGTGCAATTGGCCTCTCCAAATGAGAGGGTAATCGTGCTTGTATCAGCGAATATGATCTGATCTGTTGTTCCTGTTGCGCAGCTTGCGGGGGGCGTGTATGTCGTCGTTAGTGGACCGTTATTAACGAATCCAATGCCAAAGTATTTAGTGACGGTTGGCATCGTGGCAGAGACAGATAGATAGATTGGCAGTTTTGGAGGCGTGGTATTTCTTCTTATTGTTTTTATCCTTCAGAAAGTGGAAAGTTGTTGCATTAAATGGTTTGAATAAGCTTGGCATTGTGATTGTAGTTGCTGCGCCTTCCTGTGCCGTGAGGTGCGGCGTAGCAGCAAAGACCAATTGGAGATGCCGTAGTCTCATCACCTGCTTCTTTGAGCATGATAGAGCCAAGAAATCTCTTCTCGATTGGCGGTATCCTAGGTTTTACTATCTGACATTTGTAGCCGAGGCAACTAGAGAATTAAATCTGGATTAGTTGTGATATTTTCTACGTGAAAGTTGCAGACCACCTAGAACGTTCCTCGCAATCATCCACGAAATGAAGAGAAATTAAGAAAACAACAGTTGTTTACAAAGTGAGCTTATAATGCCATCAGAGTGTTGCAAACAAACTGCTCAAGCACGCTACTGAGTAGGTCGGTTCTAAAGAGCCAGAAGACCAGCTCGCAACATCTGCCCAATCGCAACCTCGGGGTAGCGAATTAAACTACTTTGCGTGTTATAATAAGGAGATTGAACTGAACTATGTTGAAGGTGACACCTACTTCTCTGGATGCCTGCAGCCGCTCACCTTGCTTCCAAGTTGCACCAACTGCGGGGGACAGTCTGACCAATAAGCGGAGGAATAGATAAGCAGATGACTACAACATGCATACAGCCAGTCTGACTGGCATGAAGACGAGGCTGAGCTTAGAATGCCGGTTTTTGTCTTCCCTTTTTCACATCATATACTGAAGCAACAGAAGATGAGCGGACAACACCAAAATTCGCCGAAAGTGAGTTTGCTGGATGAGGAGGGTGTTTGTATGCTCTCCCTCGACGGCGGCGGGGTACGAGGTCTATCTTCACTATATGTCCTCAAACGCATCATGGATGGACTCAACGCCGAGAGAAAGAGACTTGGGTTGAGTCCGCAGAAGCCAGCGGATATGTTTGATCTGATTGGAGGCACGAGTACGGGCGGGTAATGTTTACTAACATGACACATGATTGCGCTATATGCTCACATCCTACTAGGCTGATCGCCATAATGCTTGGAAGGTTACAAATGGACGTTGATGAATGCATTTCGGCTTATAACGACCTTATTAAGGTGGTGTTCAACGAGAAGGCAAAGGTTCATCATTCAAAGTTTAGCTTGCTAGGACAGACACAAGCTCGATTCGATTCCAACGGACTCAAGACAGCGATCGAAAAGACTTTGAGAGACAGAGGCTTGTCGCCGGTGGACAGTATGGTGGATAGCCGCGACCCCAGCTGCAAGGTGTAAGCATTCCCTATCCTGGCCATTAGTAAGCTTCCCCTGTAATTGCTGTGTTGACCTTTGAACTCTGCCAGCTTTGTTTGCGCAACCTCAAAGCTCGATGCAGCCACATATCGATTTAGAAGTTACCCAAGCCAAAAGAGTTCGCTTAGTGCTACTATTTGCCAAGCAGCTCGGGCAACATCCGCTGCAACCACTTTCTTTAACCCCGTTTCCATCGACGGCATGAAATTCGTGGACGGGGCTCTCGGAGCAAACAATCCAGTCGACCAAGTTGAAGAAGAGGCCAGGGAGATCTGGTGCCCAAGCACAGGCAATCTCCAGCCACTGGTCAAGTGCTTCATATCGATAGGAACAGGAAGACTTCCAGCATACAGCATTGACGACCGAGTAGATAAGTTCATAGGTGCCCTTGCTAAAATGGCAACAGATGCAGAGAAGATAGCAGAGTCATCAATTAAGAGGTGGAGGCAGCACCTTGAACAAGGGCGATACTTTCGGTTCAACGTCGATCATGGGTTGCAGACCGTAGGGATGAAGGAGTACCGGAAGAAAAGGGAGATTCAAGCCGCCACCGACACATATCTGGACAGCCAAGTCCAAAGTTTCTGGGTCCAGAGATGCGTTGAGAATCTAATACTGAAGAGGAGTACGTATTGAATATCGGCGTGGGAATACACGTGCTAATTATTCGTTTTGTAGAGAGTACAAGGCCGGACTTTGAACTCTTGATTGCGGTATGTGCATTCGACTACCTCCCATACTCCCACGCAGTACTTATGTTTCTTAGCCACTACACGATTTTTTGTCTTCAAGTCCAAGTCCACAGGGCCCAGAAAGCTCTCAGGAGAGTCAGTCTAAACAACCTGCATCTCGGGAGACAAAGTCGCCACCACAGCCTTGCTTCTACGTACCAGCAAAGCTACCCCCTTCCTCTATAGACAGACCCAACTACCTCGGGAAATTACAGGCCGCCTTCCCCCAGGATGGACATCAGAGAGCCGCACTTACAGGGCTTCCTGGATCTGGAAAAACTGAAATCGCGATTCAATTTGCAGAATGGGTCCATTCAACATACCCCGAATATTCTGTCTTTTGGCTGTCAGCAGACAAGCTTGAGGAGTCCTACTCACAGATCACACAGAAGTTGGATCTTTTTCGCCGTTATGAACATGACTCCAGGTATTTTGATGCAAGAGTCCTTTTCCATCGTTACTTATCTACAGAACGTCTTGGAAGGTGGTTCCTCATTATTGACGATGCTGATGCCGAAAATATCTCATCAAGTCCTAGTGCTCCGCCTAGGGGTATTTTCAGTGATCTTCCTGATAGTAAGGAGGGCAATATCTTGTTCATTACACATTCGATGAAAGGTGCAACCGCCACGGTGGGAAATCAAGTAAACAGGGTCATCAAAGTCGAAGGATTGGAAAACCCAGAGGCAATCTCCGTTCTGGGACAGTTGCTGTTCAACAGGAGGCTCCTTGCAGATGGTGACTTGGCTCAGGAGCTAGTATCCGAGCTAAGTGGCCTTCCTTTGAGTATGAACCAGGCCGCAAGGTATCTTAACAACCATACCCATTTCACGGCAGACAAGTTCCTGGATTTACTGCGTAGCCCCGGTCGAGATGCATTTCCGTTCATCTCGCAAACGTCGGGCGGGCCAGGAGAAGGGAGACATTCCCAAGACTCGCTCAAAACAGCCATGAAGCTATTCGAGGCAATTCAGAAGGAAAGCCCACACGCTGGGACGCTACTTGAGTTCCTTTCTCAATTTGGACCATCATCTATCCCACGAACGATTCTTCCTGGCGCTGGTATCAGTGACGGAAAAGTCAAACTCGAAGAGTCCATCGGTACATTGTGTAACTTTTTTCTCTTGACCCCAAAGCAAGGTGGAAATATATTCGATGTGCCCACTATCCTTCATCTATACATGCGAGTATGGGTTCAGCAAAAGAAAGTTTCTAAGGGCCTGACGGAAGCAGCGACAAAGCGCCTTAACGAGCTCGTCCCACAGGTGGAATGGTCGAAGCGATTAATTTGGAAAAAGTACGAGGCACATGCTATTCGTGTGCTTACTGGATGCCAGGACCGTAACTTGAAGTTCGATGGGTTTTTCCAACTTGTCTGTAAAGTCGGGTCCTGGCTTTTGCGAGTACGACAATGCAAGAGAGCGGTTCCATGGCTGCAACAAGCTCTGGCTTGGGCAAAGAAGTCTTCCTTTAAGAATACCCAGCGACGCCTGCGCATTCAACTCGACCTTGCAGAAGCTTATGCTGTGACAGAGGAGCCCACGAAAGCGATACAGCTCACAAAAAAGGCATTGGAGTTTCAAGAAAAGCACCTTTCAAAGGACGATAGCAGCTTATTGGCAGTGTTATGTGTTCTCGCAAAAGGCCATCGTTTCAACGGCGAGCCAACGAAAGAAATCGATCGTCTGGAGAAGCTCAGGAAAGTGGATAGTAAAAGAAGCGCCATGGACAAGTTTGCACTTTTAGGCGAGCTTGGGAGATGCTACAACCACGCCAAGGAGTATCAGAAGGCAGCCGAATGTCTTGAAATGGGAATAGACGCAGCGAAAGGCAAATACGCAAAAGATGATCCGATTCTCCTTTTCGCCAGGAGCAGCCTCGCCTATGCGTTTGGGCAGCAAGGGCGCCACAGGAAAGCCATTTCTCTTCTAGAAGAAACTTTGCCCCTTGCAATACAGGCATTGGGCGAATCACATAACGAAAGCTTCAAGACTCAATCATGTCTAATTTATCAGTACCTAAAGATCAATGAGCTAACGAAGGCGATTTCGCTTTTGGAGGAGCTTGTTCCTATTCAAAGGAAGATACTTGGGCAGACGAACCATGGGACCATGTGCTCTGAAAATCATCTGGCAGAGGCATATTTTAGCAACAAAAACGTGTATACAGCTTTGAAGTTGTATGAACACATGCGACTCGTACGCCAGAATTTGGGCCAAAGTAATGAGCATAGAAAGTGCGCAGAAGCAGGTTATCAGAAGTGCGCTGAGACCTGGAAGTGGACTTGGATGCGTAGATGAAACAATCGAACTGTTAACATCGACCTCTTTTATTTATATAAAGACGAATGGACGCCCATGTATGTTGTGTAGTCCTGATATGTTCTGGATGCATTGACCGCCCATTTATGCCTTGTTTATGAGGTTTACTGGTTGAGAGTTATAGACCATCCCTGTTAGCTTCTTCCCGTTCAGAGAGTCAAGAAACCCCGCACTTACAAATGACGAGGAGAGCATGATACTGCCAGAACTCCCCTTTTCTTATTGTTCCAGGGTCATACGTCATTATTAATTTACTACTAACAGCTCATCATGTCACTTCGCTCACTGTATCTTGCCAAGTCCGGCGGAAGCGCGAACCAACGCTCCCACTTCGCCCTCTTCATCCCGAACGCAGAATATGATCGGAACACTATCGGTGAAGACTTCCGATCTCTCAAGGCCATTGGCACAAGGATTCACGTTGTTGGAGAACCTCTCATGTCCGGTTTTGCATTCGAAGTTCATAGGAACTTCAACACGCAAGCCTACTCCGATCTGAAGCAGCTCGTCGTTCTTTGCAAGCTGGACGATTCGATCCTCCACAACTACCCGGAAACTGAAACAGAAATAAGAGAAAACACCCCGAGAAGCCTCATCGAGCGAGTTGCTGAATCTGTAACCCCTCCTCCTAAAGGACAGAATATACGTGCACCAATCGATGGGGTAAGAAACCTGTCACGAAGGGCTTTCGTGGCTAACAATTTCTTTCCAGTTGAAAACAAAAAGATGCCAGGAGTGGGTAATAGAAGTTCTAGGCCTTTTAGCCGGAAAGGGGTTAATTCCTTCCGAAGCTGCAAGTATTGCAAATCAGGAACGAGATCCCCCAACTAAGGGGATTTTTGGCTATAAGAATTAACATTGGGACACTTCTTAGACGAGGGGAATTGCAGTTTGCGAGGATCTTTAACCTCTATCTATATCACCCAATAATCAACGTATGTAAAAAGTGGCTGTCAGTGAAGGATTAACTGTGAATTGCCATTAGTTCTTGGCTTACTCGACAGCCGCAGCCGCCGCTGCAAGCCGTCCCATTGCCGCAGGAAAAAGTATCCATGAAAGGTCACCCCGCCTTCTTGTAAGCCATATATAGTCAGGGGATCCGAGTATGCCAGCCTTCTCGTATGTACAGAGGCCCAGATTCCCTGCGGCTATAGTTGTCATCATATCTTCAACCTGGACTGCTTCGACCTCCAGGTTTTCAATACACTGGTTAACAGTATCCAGTTGTGTTCGACCTTCATGCGGCACAAAAGGCATCTGTGAGTGGCCCCCCAGCTCCGTGTCAAACAGATGTTCAATACCTCTTCTTGATAGAGAGGGTGCCTGTGTTACAATGCGCTGTAAAATTAGTGGAGAGGAAATGTCTTGCTCAAGCCTGTTGCTTGTTAATTCTGGCCCACAAAAGTATCGAACTTTAACCGTGGGGTTATTGATCTTTAACAAGACATCCCGAGCCTGAGGACTTGCTAGCACACCCTGAGCGAGGTCTCCACCAATCCTCGAGATGAGATATAGTAGTAAGAACTGTAGGTTGACCTCGTAGACTACAAAATTAGACCGAGATGTGAGCCGCTTAAAATCCTGTATCCATTCTTGAAACATCATTATTTTCATGCGCCCGGTCCCTGAAGAGGAAGCAAACACAGCAACCACTGCATTCAGGTTCGGGCAGGTCTTCGCCATATGTATTGACATTTCTAACAGTTCGCATGACTCGTCTTTCCTAGTTTCGAATGATTTTGTCTCTTCACGTTCAATGCCTCTTTTTGTGGACATGAGAAAGGATATGAGAAGATTGGTAAAAGCGGTTCCCTCTCTGACAAACGGCATTGTCTCTGAAGAATCACAAAGTACTCCATACTTGTGTGGATCAGCTCCAAGGGCTATTAAAGCATCATATGTTCTCTTGGGCAGTTTGATATCAGATCCCGGACACCATCCTTCTCGCATAATACTGGTGGCCAGAGATGCCGAGTATCCGTCCTTCAAACAAGAGATAACGTAGTCATCATATAAGCTATCGTTGATCAGGTGGTTCAAGAAAGGACGCTGGGGCATCTGACGACACAAGCCGGATGTATGAAAATTCTTTTCAGACATCATGAAATGTTCGTCAAAAATTGGTCGAATAATATCTAGCATCTCGGTAGCCAATTGCAGACCTTCTCTTCCCCAGCGTTTTGCATGATCGGTAATTTGCTTAATGATATCATAGCTTCCACACGGGATGTCCCATTGGGTTACCAACACTATCACCATGCAGATCGCGCCTTTCAGAAGTCGTGCTTGCCAGGGATAACCGGACAATGATTCGCATCCTAGAATACCCTGACCCGCTTCTGTGTCTGTGAGAAAGTCATGTGCTGTTCGGTGGATGAATTTTACTTTGCCAAACGCCTCACAGAAGGCAGTGGCATTTTGTCCCAGGACTCCCAGCTCATAGTAACTGAGCTCGCCGAGTCCTAGCGGCTGTAATTCAAGCAGCCCTGCACACCTAATGTGTATGGAAGACTTTGTCTCGTTGCAAATTCGTATAATCTCTGCGGCTCCGATTGTTCCCCTACCTATTAGAAGCCTTTCTTATATTTCAAGTTCCTCGGCACAGGCGACTTCAAGTGTCATTGGAAAGAAAAAGCCTAGACAGCTAAGACCAAGTTCAATTTGAATCTCATGCTTTGAACCATGCAGAATGTATCGGAAGTATCGGCGAGCTGCCTCTCGATAGACTGTGCTTTTTGCGTTCAGCCTTTCCCACATCTCAACGTAAAGCTTCTCGAGGCCTCTAGGAAGTTCACCAATTCGTGCAGAAATCATATCCTCTGAGTCCTGGTTTTCGATTCCGTCGATGATGCTTGGCGTAGCCAGATAAAGCCATAAAAAGACACCTTCGGCTTTTTCAACAAGCTTTTGACTTAATCTTTCATAGCATCTCTGACATAAACGAATATTCGATGATAGCTGATGGAATCTCTGATGGAATCTCTGTCGTACAAATACAAGCATATCTAATTTGGTCAATTCCTCAAGCAATATACCAGCAGCCTTTGTAGACTTTATCCATCGCATGATTTGTGCCTCAGGCCGAGTTGAAACGCAAAGCTTGGTTCTCGGAGTTCTTGATATAGACTGGATAGCCTGGACGAGTTGAGGAAAGCCATCTTCGTTCCGGATTTCGTCTAGGCCGTCAACAAACACGCACATGTGTCGAGGATCCAAGTTCGCAATGTAAGTCCAGACATCTTGCAAGTCCTTGATAGACCAATCGTGATATTCTGAGTGCAAAGACAAGTGGTTGAAGTGCTGTAGAGTACTCGAAATTAAGTGTTGCTGATCCTTAAGCCTTTTGTATAGCAGAGAGCACCAGAGACCTTTTATGCTGTTTTGCTCTTCTGATCCAATTTTCCAGAAAAAGTGAGAAAGAATGATCGCGTCGGGGCTCCATACTTGGATCAAATCTTTAGTTTGGTCCTGGTTTAGGACGAATTTGACAAGTGTACTTTTCCCAGATCCTGGCTTTCCTAGAATATAGAACAATTTGTCGTCTGATTTTAGCCATGAGTTAAAAGAAGACCACGAGTCGTAGATATATTTCATGTCGCCCATATCATCAGGGTCGTGAGCCGCTCCGGAGGATTCATAGCCCTCTGAATCGACCTCCCCAGCATCATCGCCCGTATCATCATCATCCTCTGGATCATCATCTTCTTCTGGATCATGGTTATCTCCTGAATCGTCGTCATACTCCGAATTGTCGGCATTTCCTGGTTCATCGTCGTCTGTTGAATGGCCACTTTTCTCTGAATCTCCGTAATCCATGTTCATCATATCCTCATAAGTAGCAAATACTTGCTTAAAGCTTGCTTCTGTAGAGTCCATGATATCGATTTCCCGTTGATTCATCCGTGAAGCTTTAAGGCTTTTGAGGAATGATTTACACCTCCCCTCTGTCTCAGCAAAACTCCTGAGCTCCAAGAGTTGGTTATCGGTGTGCGAATTAATGGCTACCTCGACCCTGGCCGATTCTTGGATGATAATGTTGCGTGTTGCAGCATGTTCTCGCTCCACGAGTTCCTTTACATCTGTGATGCCTAGAGCAAGCCGGCTGATGAGAAACTGGACATCGGTACCCAATTTGCCGAATGATGCATCTTGCTGGAAGGATATCGCATCGCTCTGCGAGCTAGAGTAGGGCATAGCTTAGTGAATACTCTAGGGGATTTTGGTCATGAGCTTACCATAAATTGGAAACTAGCTCAATTTTAACAACCTGTTGATACATTGAAAGCGATTCTTGAAGAGCTTGGAGCCTTTTCCGATTTCTCGACGCTCTCCAAGTCTTGCGGATTGACATTAGAATGTCTCCTTGAGCCTGCATGCTGGTCACGATCTGAACTTGGGCTTCCAGCTTATCGGCAGCATCTTTGCATTTCTTGGCAATGTTTTGAAGCTTTGGGCTCGCAAACTTGGAGTTCGCATTGTTCATCTGCTCGCAGCGAGTGTGTACTCGACCGACGGCTTCAGACATCTGCCCCGCGTAGCGCTGAAGATCATCTTGAGAAGTGGTGGCTCCATCATATGCATCTTTGCAAGCTACAGCGACGTCGGTTGCGAACGAAATGACTTGCAAAACTGCGCTCGCCGCGCCGAGTGCTTCAAAGCCCGTGATCATAATGATATGGCTTCTAGATGAATGATCTGACAACGCGAAGTGAGGGGTAAAGAAGAAGAAAAGTACACAGCCTGATCAGGCTGTGTAGGTCTTATGTGTTGGGCTGAATCACGCTGACTAACGAGGATGTCCAGTAAGATACAAATGCGAATAATTAATAGAAATGCATGCTCGGGAAAAACAGTTTTTGCGGTCTCAGGCATCACGCCTGGTTGTTGCGTAAGTGGCTGAATATGTAAATTTGAGGATGATTTCTGCTTAATGCTTTGCCCCATCTGCCTGAAACAACTTATTAAGTGATATTGAACACGAGTCTTCGTCCTTCCAACTTCTTTACCAGGCTCCCCTTGTCTCAAAGTAGGCCAAAGTAACTGGATCAATCGTCAAATCGCACAACTTCAAGTGCCGATAGATGCTCGTCCTATCGATATGCATGCCACCCCGCGTGACTCTCAGAAACGGCTCCTCCTATACTGAAAAGCCCACGTGGCGCTTCTGAGCTATCCCTGCCCACTGCAGTATAATTCCTTGTTCCAAGGTACCCCAGGCTTCAGTTACTCTCCATGAAATGGTAACTTGGTCTTTCTCTCGCTTATATCTGAATAGACAAACATTTGTACCATCGTGGCACCATAGTTCCAGAATCTGGAGTTTTGGTAAGTGTCGGGCGGTAATGGCGGATTCTCTTAAGAGACGATTGATCTGTTCTTAGAATAATGAAACATCTCCATAAGCCTCATCTCCAACATCCAGGTATAGCTGTGCCAGCCTTGAGCTTTCGAGTTTTTGAGGCAGCTGCGGCTTTCGAAGATGCAGAATTGAAGTTTAGCGGATTAATACCCCCAGGTGGACAGAACGAAACTAGTTGGTGAGACCTCTTTGCTAGAGACTCTGCTAGTCCAGGTGTTTCACCTACGAGCAGTGTATTCCAAAAACCTATTTCTCTTGGAAAGAAGTTAAAGAAAATCGACGAATATGATCGGGAAGCTGAAGAATCAGGGTTTTCCAATCTACCACCAGAGTCAGAGTCAGAATATAAGTCATCAAGACGTACGTATGGTGAATAAATACTCACACTGGTGAGAATTTCTAAAATATCGAGGATATGGACCTGACTCAGTTGAAGCGGTGTTCCTTGTAGTCGCTTCATGCGTCCCACGGTCATCGGCCTATGCCAATTCTTTCCAGGTGCGACCAAATCTCTAGCCCCTTTCTCATCCATGAATTCTGGAAGGTTGGTTGAATTTTCCAGGTCCTCTTCTAACTGGAAGTTTTTATGCAGTTCGTATCCCAGAGATGCTTCTTGAGAACACCTATTGTCACCAGGTGAGTAAGCAGTGATCTCCAGTATCAACCCTGTGTCGCGATTTCCGGAAGGGTTCCAACGGCGGAGCACGTGGAATAGTTCATTGAGAGAATGGGCAAATCTCTGGTTATTCCTACAAATATCGTTAGGGACAGGACAGGTAGGAAGATCCACAAATCTCACCAATTTATCGTGGCATGAGACTCTGGCTTATTGCATTCCGGATAGTCATAGTCGCGAAGCTTGATCCTCAGACATAGGTAACGGATGTACGACAGCCTCACGGCTTTTTCGCCCTTGGTTACCTTGGAGAACCTGGCCAGTTGGGAGTTGTCGATCAGAAGGCGTCGAAAGGTAACTGTTCGAAGTAATCCTGCCACTCAGAAGAGACGCAGGCACAGCGACTGATGTGCGAAGCCCGATATTTTTGCTTCACGGCCACATAGCCAAAGATTTGCAGTCGAAGCTCTACAGGGAGCGATGACCATTCGTAGGTAACGGGTTTCCTCGGGTTTCTGTGTCCCAAAGTCATGACGAATGGGTTTTGTTTTGTTGTACTTTGGGTATGGGGAAAGTTGACGGCGGCTGGGGGTTTTTATAATAGATCGACTACAACTTTGTCTTACTGATTACCCTTGAGTTTTGAGTAACTAATAATGCAGCGGGAGCTTCCAATGAGGACGCGTATTCACACAAATAAAGCCCTCTTCTTGTTAAACTTTAAGAAACACGTATTCTTATTCACGAAATCGCAAGTGAGTCATGCTTGAAACCCTAAATGGCAAAGCTTGGTACGATATACAGCAGGCATTTGGGAAAATAAGCTTGTTACTTTACTAACCATTCAACCCAAGTGACCCAACTAACATGAAACAGTCCATAAACTACCCCTTCCTTCTAAGGTGCCCTCTCCACACAGAAACAATCCCGCTCATACCAGCTGAAGTTCACAGATGACCCGGTGGTCACGAACTTTCCGTGCCACAACTCGCACCATGTCGGGGCATACGCAAAGAGATTTCAGGTGGGATGGTCAATACAGAACTGCAGGCATTGGTCGAGCGTATATGTTCCATCTATTTGTTTGATGTATAACCCTATTCCGGTGTATTGTTTGGAAGCACCACACGAGGCGCCGGAGGGGAATCCACCAGGACAGTGTGGAGGGGAATGAGTGGCCGTGGTAGTCGTAGCAGCAGCAGTGGTCGTCTCAGTGCTTGAAGTGAGTTCAGCGGAGGATGTTGTGGACACTGTAGAGGATGTCTCGAGCTCCGTAGTAGTAGTTTCGGTGGTGAGAGCTGTAGTGTCTGTAGTTGCTGTATTGGTAGTAGCAGTATCTGTAGTCGCTGAATCGGTGATAGTAGTGTCTGTAGTAATAGCTGTGGTATCTGTAGTTGTTGTATCGGAAGTAGTAGTGTCGGTGGCTAGGGATGCAGTATCTGTAGTAGCTGTAGTAGCTGTATTGGTAGTACCAGTATCCGTGTTAAATGCTGTAGTATCTGTTGTCGCTTTATTGGTACTAGTAGCGTCTGTAGTGAGAGCTATGGCATCCGTAGTTACTGTATTGGTTGTAGCAGTGTCGGTGGCCAGGGATGTTGTATCCGTAGTTACCGAATCGGTACTCACAGTATCTGTAGTGAGGGCTGCAGTATCTATAATTGCCGTATCGGTAGTAGCAGTACCCTTAGTGAGAGCTGTGGTATCCGTGGTTGCTGTTTGAGCAGTAGCAGTACCGGTCGCCAGGGATTCAGTGTCGGTTGTCGCTGCAGCACTTGTTGGAGTCGTAGACAACTCAGGCAGATCGCAGAAACAATCCAGGGAGTACCAGGAGAATCCAGTGTTGGAACCATCAGTCT